>CATNWA010006291.1:0-11207 GCA_951230385.1 Staurois parvus | reverse complement strand
GGGGGAAAATATAGTCAGCCCAGGGCCCCCCTCCAGGGCAGTATATAGGCCTCAGGGGGGGTTTCTGGGCCCAAACCCCCCAAAATCACAGGGGAAAGGGGTTCCCTGGAGTGGTGGGCGGGAGCCCCGTCCCCCGAGTCTTCAAAGGGGGAAGGAGGTCGGTACTACCAGCCTCCTGCACCCACCGTGGCTCGGATGTGGGGGGGGAGGGGGCCCGGCCGGAGGGGCAGGGGGGGCCGCCCCCCAAACAGGGAAGGGCCCAAAAACTGCGCCGTCTCTTCCCCAGGTCCAGGGGATGCAGGGGAAAGTCACCGATTTTTCTCGGAGGATCTCCCCGCCCCCCGGAGGGTTTGCGGATGCAGACAGAAGCCCCGGGTCACAGCCAGGGCCCCCCCCGCGCTAGGCCCGCGCACCCCACCGCCACAGATGGCGGAGATACCCCGGAAAAGAGGGGCCTCTCTCCCAGGCACAGGGGAAGCCCCCAAGGACCCAGTTTGCTCCCGCCGTGGCCGCAGCAGCCCCCGGAAATGGGGGTGGTTTTTTTTAGGTCGGGGGAGGAGCCCGGGATTTTTCGGCTGCCCCCGGGTCGCCATCTTGGACCCCCCCGGGTGCCCCCGGGAAAATTATTAAATTTAAATGGGTGGTTTTTTCCCCACTCAGGGGCCCGGGAGTGGGGAGCAGGAGCATCGGGTAAGGAGGAGGAGACAGGGGAAACCCGAGGGCCCCCGTGGCAGTATGCTGCGGAGATGGAGGCGGGGAGTCCCCGCTTTCCCTTGGCACAAATGGCCCATACCCACCCGGCTGGTTGTTTTGGTAGCGCCCCCCGAATAATAACCATCAGACGGGGGGATAACTTTTGGCTGCCCCAACCCTTTTTGGGACCCCTCGCTCCCGGGTTCAAAAATGGGGGCCCTTTTTTCAAAACCTGCTGAGAGGGGGGGCCAAAAAAAAGTACTATAAAAACCACCTATGTAGTCATTGGGCCCTCTGCCTTTCTGCCCCAACCCTTTCCTAAGACACTGGGGGCCCTGTGCGCTCGCTTCCGCTGCCATGGCAGCGGGGGGGAGGGGTGGGTAGTAGGAGCAGTGGCAGTTTCCCCCCAACCCGCGGCTGCCCAGTTGCAGCCCGTTTGATGAGAAGCTTTTTTTCACCACCCGCGGGCAAAAAGCAGCATAGGTGGCCCTGGAGCAGGCCCTCAAAACAACAGGCTCGGGCCTCCCTTGGACAGCACCCTGCCAACCGAGGTAGAAAATCCCCTTGATACTGGGCAACAAAAATTTGACCTTTGGCCCCAACTAGCTAAATTTTGCCCTTAAAAGGCTGTCATCCCCGGGCCCCAGTAGCATGGAAATCGGAGCGCGGGGTTTAGCCCCGGCAGGGGGTATTTTTAAACCCCCGCAGAGGGCCACGACTGCCCACCCAAAGTGTGGGAGAACTCACGTTTGTGAAAATAAAATCGGGCCGGGGTTTAAGTCTGGTTTTCCCAAACCACCAGTTCCTGACACAACGGGGGGAAACCCTAAATCCGCCCATGAATCATGCCCCAAACATTTTTAAATTATTTTTAACATAGGCCTCTGTATGGGCCTTAAATTTTTAAGTGCTTACGCTTCGCCACTTCCCATGGGCCCCTGTACCGCCTCCTCTTGCTGCTCCCCGGGCCCCAAAGAGTGTGTCAGGGGTTTCCCGAAACGGCCCTTTCCCCATTGCGGCTGACTTCATCGCCAGCTCTCCCATGTGCCCATTTTTCAGGTCTCCTTAACTGTTGGGGGGTTCCTTTTGTGATAGGGTGCGTAGGGCCCTTTCCTTTTGCGCTGCCTCCACCCGCCACCCTTTGCGCCATGTGCCTCGGGTCGTTTGCTCACGCTGCGGGACGGCTTCCGTTTTTTTAAACCTGGGACCTGTGAAAAGGCTTCAGAATAAGGGCTCCCTACACCGCCACCCTGGGGCCTGGGGCCTCTGTCGTCGCTCACACTGCTGCCAGGCCCCATACGTTTTAAATCCCCCCCTTTGGTCCCGGGCTCCTCTTGAAGGGGTTCAGGGGGTTTTTGGGCATCACTTAACGGCAAATCGTTGACAAACGCCCGGGACGTTCAGTGTTTTTGGGGCATTAACCAGACAAACCCAAAAGGGGAGCACAGACCCCGTTATTAAATCCTCAAGCATGGGTTAACAAAAAACCCGTCTCTACCAAAATTGGAAACCCCGGGCCGCCCCCGGGTCCCCCCGTAAGTAGATTGCCGGGGAGTAGGTTTTGTTATTGGAATTAACTGTGAGGGACTTTTAAAACCCAGGCCCGTGTAAGGCCTTCAAAAAAAGCTGCTCTGCTCCGCCACTTGCCAAATTTGGGCTCTTTATAGTCATCTTTTCCCCGCGCTGCTGGGGGGACTTTTTAAATAGGCCTCTGTATGGCCTTCAAAATTTTTGGGTGCTTAAAGCTCCGCCCCCTCTGCCATGGGCCCCCGGGAAAACCGGGCCTTTATGCTGCTGCCAGGCCCGTAATCTTTCCTTTGGGCCCCCCCCCACCGGGGCTTTCCCCATGCTGCTGCCAGGGCCCCCAATCTGTCATGGGGCCCCCGTAACCCCCCCTCCTCATGCTGCTGCCAAGGGCCAGAGTGTGTCATGGGTCCCTGTACGGCCTCCCCTTGCTGCGTCCCCCATCGCCACACTCTGCCATGTGCCACTTTCAGGGGTTTCCCCACACTGCTGGTGGGTTCCATTTTGTCATAGGGGGGTTTTTCTGTATGGGGCCCCCCATTGCTGGGGCCTCCACCGCCACCCTGCGCCAGTGCCTGTCGTTGCTTCCAAAGCTGCTGACGGCTTTCCCCTTTTTAAAAAACCCAGGCCCCGTGTTTTTGGGTTCCGAATACTGGGTTTCATTCCCCCGCCACCCCCGCGCCTGGGGTCTCTGTCGTCCCGCTCACGCTGTGCGGCTTTTCCCCTTTTTAACCCTTTGGCCCCGTGTATGGCTTCCGGAAAACTGCTGCCCCCCCGCCACCCGGCCCCTGTCCACTTTTTAGGGGCTCCCTTTCCCCTGTTGGTGGGTTCCATTTTTTTGATAGGGTGCTGTTTTGGCCTTCCATTGCTGCTGGGGCCCCCACCGCCACCCTGCGCCCTGTGCTCTGTCGTTGCTCACGCTGCTGAAGGCTTCCCGCTTTTTAACCGAGGCCTGTGTTTGGCTTTCCGGAATACTGCTGCATCCACCGCCCCGCCACCACCTGCTGCTGCCAGGAGCCCGTAATTCTGTCCATGGGCACCTGTAACCGCCTCCTCATGCTGCAGCCAGGTCCAGAAATGGTGTCATGGGTCCCCTGTTCGGCCTCCATTGCTGCTGTCTCCTTCGCCACACTCTGGCCCATGTGCCACTTTTTCAGGTCTCCTCACACTGCTGGTGGGTCCATATTGTCATAGGGTGCTGTTTGGGCCTCCCATTGCTTGCTGCCTCCACCAGCCACAAAATGTGGGCTCCACATATCAGGTTTTGGCCCCGTGGACTATGCCCAACATGAGGTGCAAGTGTGACGGGTGATTCTAATTGATCGAAACGGCACTCATCTGCATGTCATACTGACTGACAGTATTATTTCTCTTCCCCAGCAGGACTCCAAGGGCATTTAAATTAAAGGTATAGTGTTATGCACTAATATAAAGGCTGCTCTGAAGCCTAGAACACTCCATTTGTATAAGTTAATTTCGCAGCGAATATATTCGCCACAAATCGAATTTATTCCGCTGCATTCGGTGAAAATCAGCCGAATCGAATTTTTTGATATATTCGCCATCATTCTCTAAAAGGAGAGTATTAGTGGGAGTTAGGGAGGGCACTAACCTCGTATTTGGTCAATCTTGCTGCAGGAGGAGATGTTTTAGTTTGGAACCTGGTTTGTGGATCTCTTGCACGAGTGCGGAGTTGTAGAGTGTGAAGGGTGAATCCAAAACAATGTCACCCACTTTTTGGACACGGACAGCACAAGCAGCCAACTGCCCTCACACAACCCGGGGACCCTTTGATGACTGGGATCCAGAGCGGTCGATAGGTACACATGATGGGGCGGTACTTGGTTCTGTGAAGTTGGGTTAGTACTCCGGTTGCATGGCCCTGACTTTCGTGACAGAAAAGGTAGAAAGGTAGGTCATAGTTGGGTAGACCTAGGGCTGGTGCTATTGAGAGTTCCTGGGTCAAATCTTGAAGAGTTGACCAGTCGTCGTCTGACATTTGAAACGGTGTTTTGGATGTCAGCTCATACAGGGGTCCAAGTCTGACCGAGATGTTGGGGACCCAATCTCTGCAGTAGTTGATAAGGCCGAGGACGGCTCTCAGCTGACGGTGGTTTTTGGGTCTCTTTAGGTCTTGCAATGTCTGCACTCTTTGGGTTGTTAGGTGCCTGGTGCCCTGAGAAATACAATGCCCCTGTCAGGAATGGACTCAGCACTGGTGGTGGGACTCACCTGCCGTGTGGGCTGCAGTGCCAGAGCTGACCAGCGGGTGCTCTCAGCAGCCAGAAGCTCACTTTTGCAATCAGCCAAACCTGGGGCTGATTGCAGAAAGGTGTATTTAAGGCATGGCCAGGCCTGTGATCTGGGCCTTGTGTGTATGTTTTCCCATGAGCCTCTGTACCTGGTATCCTGTGTTCCTGCTTTGTTGCTGACCCTGCTTGATCCTGACCTCTGCTGACCGTCTCCTGTTGAACCCCTGGCTTGCCTGACCATCCTTCTGCCTGATCCCCTGTATCGCGCTGCCCGTGAGTTACTGAACCCGGCTTGTGACCCTGACCATTCTCTGCCTGCTCCTTTGGTACCCTGCTGCCCGCACATTGCTGACCCGGCTCGTCTGACCATGCTAAACTACTCTGCCATCCATTCCATCCATCCTGCACGGATCCAGCCGTCCCTGCTCACACCTTCTGCCTCTTCACATCAGGCTTCCTACCAGCACATACCTCTGGCGGATCCCTCTACCACTAGCAGGTGTACTCAGGGGCCACGACCTGGTTCCTGTCTGCTCCAAGTCCATCCCCACCATCAGGGGCCCTAGTGAATAAGCAGACTGGGACTTAGACTCCGCGCCCTGGGGAATCCTGTCCTGAGGACCGCTAGAGGTACCACCAAACAGTCATTACAGAACCCTTCGGCCGGCCTGACCATTCCACCTCTCCAGCCCTGACTACGGCCTGTGTTCCTGCACCTACTAAGATTAGTGGAAGGTTGGTTTGTTCACTGTGCGTTTATATAATATCTGGGTGGCTAATAATAAACTGTATTATTATACTATACCTGAAACCTGCGTTTCCCTGTGTCAGTCCACACCTTTCTGGTCACTCCTAGATTCCTGACAGCCCCAAGAAGATGACTTTCTCCTGCCAGAGTTGTAATTTCTCCTTGCTGGCCTTGTTGCCCGTTTACGCCAGATGGTTGAGTAATGAAACAGTATGTTGATAACAATCCTTTTTAGTGGGACAGCAGAGTAGCAACTCATCAGCATACTGTAACAACACCACCTCTGGATTCATTGTGGTGCACTGATCTAACACGATTTTCAGCTTGCAGCTGTATTCCGAGGGACTGGTTACCGCCCCCTGGGGGAGACGGGTCCAGTAAGTTGTCGGCCCTGGAAGGAGAAGGCAAAAAGGTACTGACACTGGGGATCCAGGGGTACCGAGAAAAACGTGTTTGATAGATCAATGACGGTAAAAAATTTTGCATTGGGTGGTACGGTTGCCAGCAGGGTGTGTGGATTGGGCACCAAAGGGGCATCACTGATGATGATTTTGTTTATCGCTCTCAGGTCATGTACCAGCCGGTAGGTGGTCGGTTGACCCGGTGCTGTCTTTTTGGCTACTGGGAATAATGTGTGTACACGGCGACTGGGTTGGGGTGAGGACCTTTATCTGTAGATAATGGTCGATCTGGGTTTTTAGGCTGTCCATTTGGGCTACACTTAAAGGGTATTGTGGTAGTTGTGGTAATACGCTTCCTGGTCTGATGTTGACTGTAGTTGGAGGGTACCAATCAGGCAAGAGACCCACATCATATTTATCAGCCGCCCAAACTTTGGGGTCAACTTCAGCCAATACGTCCAACTCCAGACAATATGTAGCCTCGGTGAGATAAGGTAGGGCCAACAATGTGCACAGTCTTTCTTCCGACAGGGCACTACTCACCACAACACCCGATGGGGTGAACTCAATGACAGCTTGAATGTCTGACAAGATGTCCGCTCCCAAAAGATTGATGGGGACGTCATCTGAGACCAGCACTGACCTGACAGCCTCAGTGTGCAGACCTAACCTGCAATGGAGTGGTTTGGTGGACTGTAGAGACACCGTTTGACCTGTGAGACCTACCGTCGGTGTGCTTTCCCCTGAGAGGGGTACCTTGCCTTGGATGTCCTGTTTTCGCAAGACTGTTCTGGCTGCACCGGTGTCGATGAGGCAAGGGAGGGGATATTTTAATTCCTCGAGAAAAAGATGGACCTGGCCGACACCGATTTGCCAACTTCCTATGAGGATTCATAGGAGTTACTTACCATTGTGGTGACAGGGGCGGAGGACTCATCAGGAATGAACTGCCACCGACCTTTAGGTAATTGGGGACAGCTTCTCCTTATGTGCCCCGTTTGGTTGCACTGAAAACACCTGGGTGGGGCCTATCCTTCCTGTGACCCGATCCCTTGGTTTTTCGTGTGGGGTCTGGGACATAAGAACTTTGGCCTTGTCCTGTTTTCTTCTATCCATTTCCCTCTCTATTGCCGCAAGAGTGGAAAGGATAGCAGGGATAGACATCTCATTATATTCGGGTTGGGCCAGAACCAGCCTTTTCCGAATTTTAGTATTGATGCCTTCCAAAAATTTGTCCCGCAACAGAATGTGCGTCGCGGTCACCTTTACCCCTTCAGTTGTAGCATCAGGTCCAACTTCCAGATCCGCATTTAGTGCCGTCTGCTTGAGAAGCAGGCGCTTTCCTCATTAGGAGCCTGGGTGAGCTTCATCATGTCCGTAGTAGAGGTAGCACCATACATTTCTGGAAGCTTTGCCTTTAGCTGTGTACAGAACTCTTTGCCCCCTGAAGTCATCTCCTCATGAGTGGTTATAAAGCACCCTGCAATCACTGTACTGGCCACTTCCATGCCCTCCTTTGCCCGCAGGATCTGCACACAATCTGACCCGCTCATACCATAGCTGAACTGGTTTTGTCCAAACATTCGAGCAAATCCTCTCGGATTGACTCGATAGTCCGGGAGCTCAGCCAGAATAGTGCAGATCTCTGCCGGGGTGAAGGGACATGCCAAACTACTCGTTCCCCTAAAGTCCTTTCCCCCTGTGCATTGGGAGGACCTTCAAATTGCTGCACCCTGACTGGATAGGCCTCGGTCCGGAAGGAGTGCAAGGGCTGGCCCAGCTTCATCGGTGGGCTTAGATTAACCACCTCGCTTACTGCACCTTCAGGTTTGAGGTCCCTCAGATCAGGGTATAGCTGGGGGGCAGGGGTCTGATCAGTGGTTCGTAGCGCTTTGATGCAATCCGCCCTGTTTCTTAACCGGGTGTCTATTCCCCTTGATTCGCAGATAGTCTGCAAATCGGTTGTTGAGAAGACTTCGTAGTTGGAAACAGAAGGAGCTGGGGTGAAGCAGGGAGAAGGGAGAGGCTGAGGCATAGATATAATAGACATGAAAGGTACGTCAAGAGTGACGTCACTAGCAGAAGAGACAGGTGCAGTTATACTTATCTCTGCCACTGTTGGTTGTTCGGGAACCCCAGCAGACCCTGATCCTGCCTGCCTTAGTAGAGTCAGCCCTGAAAGAGCTTCCTCCACCTCTGACACTGGATCCTCCTGTTTTATTCCCTCTGAGGCCAGGTATACATCACCTGGTTCTTCCGGACAGACACCAGTTTATGTATGCCCTGCTTCCCTAATTGGATTGACCTGTGAAGCCATAGCTGTGCGATCTCTAGTTCTGACGCCTGCATCCGTGGTCCAAATTCAGAGATGAATTTTTTCCCACCTCCATGCGTCAAATGTACCTTCCTGGGGAATTTCCCATCTGGTACCCTTCGACCATTTATTCCATCTTTTGAGGGGTTCTGTAGACTTCCCCCCCAAACTCACCTTCATCAGTTGTGCAGCTGTCCTTACCCCTGAAGAGGGCTGGTTCCCCCTCTCTCTTCATGGACTGACTACTGCCCATCGTGACTAGTCACTGGTATATATATCCCGCGTTTACCCCCTGGAGCACTCGGTGGGATATCCTACCGAGAGGCCTGATTCCACCACTTTCCCAGCACAGCGTAATTTATGTGATTCTTATCGATCACCCGAAGCGCATCAAGTGGCGGTCAGACTGAGAGCACACCTCCCACAGCGCAATTTATGTGATCCTGACCACCCAAAGTGTTTGTGGTAACCAGGCTAAGCGTTACACTTCCCAGCGCAATTTATGTAATCCCCCCAAAGTGTTTGTGGTAACCCTACTCCCACAGCGCAATTTATGTGATCCTGACCACCCGAAGTGTTTTTGGTAACCAGGCTAAGCGTTACACTTCCCTGGACCGCCCACTCCTACCACCACGAAGCGCAATTTATGTGATCCTGACCACCCGAAGTGTTTGTGGTAACCAGGCTAAGCGTTACACTTCCCTGGACCGACCACCACACTCGCGCACAGCGCAATTATAGCGTGATCCTGACCACCCGAAGTGTTTGTGGTAACCAGGCTAAGCGTTACACTTCCCTGGACCGCCCACTCGCACAGCCACAGCGCAATTTATGACTGATCCTGACCACCCAAAGTGTTTGTGGTAACCAGGCTAAGCGTTACACTTCCCTGGACCGCCCACTCGCACAGCGCAATTTATGTGATCCTGACCACCCGAAGTGTTTTTGGTAACCAGGCTAAGCGTTACACTTCCCTGGACCGCCCACTCGCACAGCGTAATTTATGTGTGGTTCTCATCACCCACTGTGTTTGGCAGGCCACAACGCACAATGATGAAAGTGGCTTTTCTCTCTCTGCACACAGTAGCTAACACAAGTCAAAACAAAAAGAGGGGTTCTTGGATGTTACTTAGGGGTCACTGGTTGGCCGGAAACCTGCTAACTGACCTTTAGGAAATTTGTGTAAAGAAAAAAAACTTTCCTAAAACACACAGAAAAAACCCTTTTCATCCTGAAAAACCGTTAAAAAGGACAAAGTGGATCCTTATGAAAAACACGGGACGCTTCGCAGTAAAACAATTACACAGAGGTGAACCAAAAAAACTGTGCCAAAAATAACCCCTGTTGCTAAACTGAGCCACGCGAAAATCGCTCCTACCTGGCTCGCCAAACTGTCTTGGAAATTCGCTTTTAACGAATTTCTCCTTACCGTGAGTACTCGCAGTTGGATGCGCAGCAATCCCCCATAAAGCTGTGCGAATCTCGCTTACCACGACTGCAGCTAAACTACACGATTCCTGCCCATCCAACTGGGTTAGCTCTGTTGAAATGTGGGGGATGGAGCTCCGTTACCCAGGACTGATCACACGACACTCTCAGGTTGCTGTTGGAATTCACATAGAGGAAGTTTTCATTCTCAGCCTCTGGTTTTATTACAAACACACACACGCCCCCCACATGAATAAGGTCAATCCCCTCCCACAGAACAATGCAATGGGGAGTGCCTATACACAGGATGTACATTCTGATTGGAGCATAGCCTTTCCTTTTATCTATCACCCGTCCTCCCCCATGAGCCCTCTGAGGTCAGCAGGCTTCCTCCCCTCCCCCCATGAACTCTCTATGGAGAGCATATTTCCTGTCCTAGTAGCTCCTAGTGATATGTAAATTCTCTGTACAAGCATTCCCTAGAAACATCAGTCTGTACCTGGATGGGCCCGATACGATCTTTATTAAAACACATCCATCCAGATACAGTTTCAGGTTGGTAATGGTTTGTAAGATATGCATAAGCCTACACACAGAGTTCACACCGCTTGGCGCCTTGCGTTATGAAGTCCATGTGGTACTATGCTGCTGATATGTGGATACAGGCCCGCGGCCTACCGCCGGCGGCATTCGCATCGAATGCCGTGGTGGTATACACACCGGTCTATAAGCGCAGATCTGCCATCTCATCCATTACCAAGCTGAGTACTGTAATACATACATTGTACATGCGCATGGCCCAATTGCAGCCTTCAGAGCTTTAATTAAGCCACACGAGAGACATATGAATAACACTCATATATGACACATTTAAAGTTCAACCAACCATACAAAATTTCCATGACACAACTAAACTGGGGAAATATTTCCTGACTCCTCCCTCAGTTGCAAATGAGAGTGCGACAAAAAGGGGATGTGTTAAATGTATGGGGATGTAACAGAAAGTAATGTTACTGGCGCTGCAGGACTCCCTTTCATCCACGAGATGGCAGCAGCAGGTGTGCTCTTTAGCTTGTGATTGTCTTTAGGCTGCGGCATTCTGGGAGATGTAGTTTGGAGGAGGATTAGAATCATTGCCGTTGACTACAGCATCCAGTGATGCCTGAGATCAGGAGAAGTCTTAAGAATAGAAAAGCCCAGGAAAGAGTAAGGCAGTTGTAGAGAACACCAACCAGTGGCTGAGAGAAAGAGGTGCTGTTCTGAGTCTCGCTGGGAGTGGCAAGAGCCGCTGATCTGCAGTATGCTGATCACTGATGTACCCTGACCCAGCAAGCTAGGCTTTGTTTTGACATCCATCAGCTGTTCCAGTACCCTTTCTGGATCAAAAGTCTGTGAACCAGGCTGCTGCTATTCAGACCCACTTAAGGAATCACAAAGGTGAACTGCCAGAGTGTTGTCATCTTTCCTGCCACAAGTAAGAGTCACCAAATAAAGGAGGGTCCCCCCAACATTCAGCCAACCGATACAGGAGGATTCCAGACATAGAGAGTGGTGAGTGGGTCACAGACCTACAGTTAGTCTGAGCCTTTGATGGTGTCCACTTGCAAGAAGTTGACATGTCCTTCTCCCAATGTCTTCAAGGGCCCCAACCTAGCCGGTAGAAGATTCACTTTAAGGACTATAGTTAGACAACTTTATCCTGAAGGCATAAAGTTTAACTTTAAATTCTTCTCCTCGGGACTAACCCTAGTCCCCTTGTCTGAGAGCTCTCAAGTGGCATAGCCTGATCTCTGTTATTACTTTTGTGGTCACTTGGGGCAAATCATCTCATATAGAGAACTACTGTT
>CATNWA010006290.1:0-26042 GCA_951230385.1 Staurois parvus | reverse complement strand
CTGTGTCTGTGCGAGTAACAATTCTGTGTCTGTGGGAGTATACTAAGTTCTGTGTCTGTGCAAGCTGTCCATGAGTAACAATTCTCTGGCACTCAGTAACAATTCTGTCTGTCCCTGAGTATGAAATTTCTGTGGCCCTGAGTAACAATTCTGTGTCTGTGCGAGTAACAATTCTGTGTCTGTGCAAGTAACAATTTTGTGTTCTGTGCGAGTAACAATTCTCTGGCACTCAGTAACAATTCTGTCTGTCCCTGAGTAACAATTCTCTGGCACTCAGTAACAATTCTGTCTGTCCCTGAGTATGAATTCTCTGGCACTCAGTAACAATTCTGTCTGTCCCTGAGTATGAATTCTGTGGCCCTGAGTAACAATTCTGTGTCTGTGCGAGTAACAATTCTGTGTCTGTGCAAGTAACAATTTTGTGTCTGTGCGAGTGTAACAATTCTCTGGCACTCAGTAACAATTCTGTCTGTCCCTGAGTAACAATTCTCTGGCACTCAGTAACAATTCTGTCTGTCCCTGAGTAACAATTCTCTGGCACTCAGTAACAATTCTGTCTGTCCCTGAGTAACAATTCTCTGGCACTCAGTAACAATTCTGTCTGTCCCTGAGTAACAATTCTGTGTCTGGCACTCAGTAACAATTCTGTCCCTGAGTATGAATTCTGTGGCCCTGAGTAACAATTCTGTGTCTGTGCGAGTAACAATTCTGTGTGCTGTGCAAGTAACAATTTTGTGTCTGTGCGAGTAACAATTCTCTGGCACTCAGTAACAATTCTGTCTGTCCCTGAGTAACAATTCTCTGGCACTCAGTAACAATTCTGTCTGTCCCTGAGTAACAATTCTCTGGCACTCAGTAACAATTCTGTCTGTCCCTGAGTATGAATTCTCTGGCACTCTGAGTAACAATTCTGTGTCCCTGTGCGAGTAACAATTCTGTGTCTGTGTAAGTAACAATTTTGTGTCTGTGCGTATGATTCTCTGGCACTCAGTAACAATTCTGTGTCTGTCCCATGAGTAACAATTTGTGTCTGGCACTCAGTAACAATTTTGTCTGTCTGTGCGAGTAAACAATTCTCTGGCACTCAGTAACAATTTCTGTCTGTCCCTGAGTAACAATTCTCTGGCACTCAGTAACAATTCTGTCTGTCCCTGAGTAACAATTCTCTGGCACTCAGTAACAATTCTGTCTGTCCCTGAGTATGAATTCTGTGGCCCTGAGTAACAATTCTGTGTCTGTGCGAGTAACAATTCTGTGTCTGTGCAAGTAACAATTTTGTGTCTGTGCCTGAGTAACAATTCTCTGGCACTCAGTAACAATTCTGTCTGTCCCTGAGTAACAAATTCTCTGGCACTCAGTAACAATTCTGTCTGTCCCTGAGTAACAATTCTCTGGCACTCAGTAACAATTCTGTCTGTCCCTGAGTATGAATTCTGTGGCAAGTAACAATTCTGTGTCTGTGCGAGTAACAATTCTGTGTCTGTGCAAGTAACAATTTTGTGTCTGTGCGAAGTAACAATTCTCTGGCACTCAGTAACAATTCTGTCTGTCCCTGAGTAACAATTCTCTGGCACTCAGTAACAATTCTGTCTGTCCCTGAGTATGAATTCTGTGGCCTGAGTAACAATTCTGTGTCTGTGCACTCAGTAACAATTCTGTGTCTGTGCAAGTAACAATTTTGTGTCTGTGCGAGTAACAATTCTCTGGCACTCAGTAAACAATTCTGTCTGTCCCTGAGTAACAATTCTCTGGCACTCAGTAACAATTCTGTCTGTCCCTGAGTAACAATTCTCTGGCACTCAGTAACAATTCTGTCTGTCCCTGAGTAACAATTCTCTGGCACTCAGTAACAATTCTGTCTGTCCCTGAGTAACAATTCTCTGGCATCAGTAACAATTCTGTCTGTCCCTGAGTATGAATTCTGTGGCCACTGAGTAACAATTCTGTGTCTGTGCGAGTAACAATTCTGTGTCTGTGCAAGTAACAATTTTGTGTCTGTGCGAGTAACAATTCTCTGGCACTCAGTAACAATTCTGTCTGTCCCTGAGTAACAATTCTCTGGCACTCAGTAACAATTCTGTCTGTCCCTGAGTAACAATTCTCTGGCACTCAGTAACAATTCTGTCTGTCCCTGAGAGTAACAATTCTTCTCTGGCACTCAGTAACAATTCTGTCTGTCCCTGAGTAACAATTCTCTGGCACTCAGTAACAATTCTGTCTGTCCCTGAGTAACAATTCTCTGGCACTCAGTAACAATTCTGTCTGTCCCTGAGTAACAATTCTCTGGCACTCAGTAACAATTCTGTCTGTCCCTGAGTAACAATTCTCTGGCACTCAGTAACAATTCTGTCTGTCCCTGAGTAACAATTCTGTCTGTCCCTGAGAATGAATTCTGTGGCCCTGAGTAAGAATTCTCTGGCACTCAGTAACAATTCTGTCTGTCCCTGAGTAACAATTCTCTGGCACTCAGTAACAATTCTGTCTGTCCCTGAGTAAAAATTCTGTGGCCCTAATAACGTTTCTGTGGCCCTAAGTAACAATTCTCTGGCACTGAGTAACAATTCTGTCTGTCCCTGAGTATGAATTCTGTGGCCCTAACTAGCGTTTCTTTTGTCCCTAAATAACGATTCTGTGGCCCTCATTAACAAGTCTGTGTCCCTGAGTAATGGTTCTCTGTCCCTAAGTAACTTCTCTCTGTCCCCAATTCTCGTTTCTGTGGCCCTAACTCTGTCCCTGTCCCTAGTACAGAGCGGTCTGCCTCTGTTCAATGACTGCAGGCAAATGAAGATTTCCAAAATGGCCGCTATATATACCTCGACCATTACACAGTGCTGGCTGGCTGGCTGCTGATTGGCTGATGCGATCACATGTCGTTGAGGAATGCATTATGGGGCAGCGGCCTTGTATCTGCGCGCCTTCCCGACATCCCCGCTCCGTCGATCGCACATGTCAGCCGCCATTTTCGGAAAAAATTTCGATTCGCGCGTCCGAATTAGGCTGTTTTTCGGATTCGGCACGAATCGAAATTTTTTCCGATATTCGACTCGAATTCCACTTCGGATGCTTCGATTCGCTCATCTCTAGTAGGTGGCTTAAAGGTCCAGACGGGTACAATTAAAAAATACACCTCCACAGGGGAATGCGACCCAGAAAGGGCCAACAGTGGAAATGAAAAAAAAGGGGAAATGGAAACCTCCTTGGAGAACAGTCCTAGATTGTCATTGGGCCCGGAAAATAGTAACCAACAGTGGAAAGAAAATTCCGTGAGGATAGACCTGGTGATAAAAGATCTACAAGTGCCAAATAAATAGAGAGAGATGGCTGAAATGTGTTTAAGGATCTGAAAAAAAACTATTAAACAAGAAATGACAAATTATACGTCAGGATCTAGGGCACCTGCTAATGAGAACAGAAGAAATGGAGGAAAAAATTAACAAACATACCCAAGACATAACAGACTTAGAAAAAAAGTCCGCTATGATGAGGAATATGCAGAAAAACAACTGCAGTATAAAATAGAAGTACAGGAGAACAGGTCCAGGAGAAGCAACCTGAGGATAAGAGGAATCCCAGATATCCTGAAAGGGGGAGAAGAATTACAAGAAATAGTCTGCAAAATGTTAAATTCCATCATGGACAGACCTGTAACAGAGGAACTTAAACTAGATGGAGTTTTTTTTTAGAGCAGGAAAGCCCCAACAAGGTAAAGCGAAGGAAAAAATCAAGAGATGTGATTGTTCATTTGCAAAAATATGGAGATAAGGAAGAGATTTGGAGAAGGACTAAAGGAAGAACAACTATTCTGTATGGAGATATAAATTTCCAGATTTTTGCGGATTTATCGCACGAGACTTTGTGGAGAAGAAGAGCTTTGAGGCCCCTGGTTAGAGCAGATGAGATCAAGGAATGTGCAATACAGATGGGGTAACCCAGAGTGTTTTAATCGGATGGAAGAACGGTGTTACAGCATTTTTGAGATTTCCTGAGGACTTAAGAGACTTCTGTGACAGACTGGAATTGCAGAGAATGAGGATCAGTGGGTGGGAAACAGAGATAGAAATAGGCTTTGGGGGAAAAGAAGTATGGCAGGAAGTAGGTAGGGGAGGGGTAGCGAGGAGTTAGTTGGGAGAGTGTGAGTTTTTTTTTTTTCCTTCTCTCCCTAACTTTCTCACTAAAAACTGCACCGCTAAGGTTAAAGAAATAAAAAAGGCGTGGGAAACCGGGGTGGTTTGGAGGGGGGGTAAGTCGTACATGGGAGGAGTTCAATCCCCAGGTATAAAAATCAAAGGTGGGTTCATTACCACAAATGATTGATAGGGACGGCTTGAAGGCCTAAATAGGGGGGGGGGGGGGGGGGGGGGGAGGGGGATGGGATTGGGGGGGACGGGGCCCGGTGGGTGGAGTGATAGGAGGGGTGAGAGTGGGAGGGTGATTAGGGGGAGCGGGGGGAGGGATATGATAAGAGGGTTAGGGGGGGGCCTTAGGGTTAAGTTCTCTGCATGCTAGAGTGGGGAATAAGAACAAATTGATACAAGACTAATGGAAAACTTGCGATTTTTAGCATATAATGTAAAAGGTTTGAACTGCCCAGGGGGAAGAGGTTTAAAGTTTTTCAAGGAGTTACAGCACAGAGAGGCTTCAGTGGTTTTTCTGCAGGAGACTCACTTAGAAATTAAATCAAATGTAAAGCTGTACTCAAGAAAATTATCCAACATGGTTCTGTTCTGATTCCCGATTAAAAGAGCTAAGGGGTTGTAGCAATAGGGTTTGCAAAGAATATAAGGTGGGAGATTGAAGATAGAGTAACAGACCCGGAGGGGAGATTTCTATTTTTGAAGGGTAGATTCACAAGAACAGAAATGTACTATTGTGAATATTTATTGCCCAAATAAGAGGACCGGACGGTATACTTGAAGGGAGTTCTGAGAAAATTGATGGCATTTAAGGAGGGTCTTCTGATAGTGGCGGGGGACTTGAATTTTTGCATGGACCCACAAATGGACACGACTTCATCTGTGCAGAGAGAGGGAGGTAGAGCTTTGAAAAATCTGAAGGGCGTGTTGTATGAGTGTCAATTGGTGGATATTTGGAGGGTGAACACATGGAAAAAGAGAGAAATTACACTTACTTTTCTAATGCCCACGGGATGTATTCCAGACTGGACTACATATTAGTTGACCACCAACTCATAGATAGGGTGGACAAAATAGAAATTGAAGAGATTTCTATCTCTGACCATGCTCCGTTTACATTGAAACTGAGGTGGGGGAGATGTTTGTCAGGAGGGACAGGATGGAAGTTGAATGAAGCTCTCCTTCTAGATCCCGAGGTCGACCGGAAAATTAGAGTAGAAATCGAAAGATTTTTTCAGGAGAATGAGACAGGGGAGGTGTCAGTGGCCACAGTGTGGGAGACCCATAAGGCCTATATAAGAGGTATACTAACTGATTGCGATCGGGGCAAAAAAAAGAAAAGGGAAAGAAGAGAGAAACTCACTGGACTGTTAAGAGAAATAAGTGAATTGGAGCAGATACATAAAATTAAAAGAACAGATGAGATAAGACAGAAGATGGTAAAAAAGAGAGAAGAAATAGGGTTTTTGATGGAGGAGGAGAAGAGAAGAATCTTTGATAAAGTTGCTAGTGAGAGATATAGATGGGCAGATAGGCCAGGTAGATATTTGATGAGAGCTTTGAGGGGAAAAGGAAAAATAGAAATTATGTAGAAAAAATAAGGACCCCCTAACGGAGAAATGGTTTATTATTCTACCAAAGAGATCACTAGAGTGTTCAGAGAATACTATAGTAAGTTGTATAATATTGCCCCTCAAGACCTAGTCAATATAGGTGGGAAAGAGAGTAGAGAAAAAAGAAGAGTGTATCTTAAAAACGCAGGATTACCGAAGTTAAGTGAGGATCTATTGAGAATTCCCTAGATATGGAAATAACACAGGAAGAAATAAAAAGTGCATTAAAAAGTACCATAAAGGGGAAAAGTCCAGGCCCAGATGGTTATACAGTGAGGTACTATAAAAAATATAGCTACTTGTTACTAACCAAAAATGGAGGAATATATGAATGCCCTGGGAGGAGAGATGGAGATGAGATGGGAATCTTTACAGGCCCATGTGGTCATTAATTCAAAAGGAGGGGAAGGATGCTTCTCAATGCTCTAGTTATAGACCAATATCACTTATGAACATTGACACAAAGTTATATGCAAAGGTCTTAGCAAATAGATTAAAAGATCTAATGCCAGATTGGATCCAGCCAGATCAGTGGGATTTGTGTGCCAGGAAGAGAGGGGGTAGAGACAACGGTTTAAGATCTCTGTTGCTTATCCAGAAGGCCAAAGAAGGGGGAAAACGCCAGTAGTGGTGCTTTCGATTGATGCTGAAAAGCATTTGATAGAGTAAACTGGAGCTTTATGATGGATACCCTGGAGACTTTAGGAGTGGGAGCAAGAATGAGAGAGTGGATAGGAAAAAGCTGTACAGAGAGCCTTCCGCGGTTATAGTGGTTAATGGGGAGAAGTCAGATACTATAGGAATGTCTAATGGAACTAGACAGGGATGTCCACTGTCCCCATTGCTGTTATGTTCTGTCGCTGGAACCCTTTGCTGGCAACAATTAGGAAGAAATATAGATAAAAAAGGGGTGAAGATAGGAGGCGAAGAACATAAAGTGGCAGCTTTCGCTGACGACCTGCTGTTTTATTGTGGGAAAATCCGAGGATAACACTTCCCAACTTAATGAAGTGAGCTTAAAGGAATATGGGGGGAGCTAGCAAACCTGAAAATTAATCCATCAAAAAACTGAGATCTTAAATGTTAATCTCCCATAGCGAAAAAGAAAAAAATACAAAAATAATTCTCTTTTATATGGAAAAATAGAGGAGATAAAGTATTTAGGGGTTTAAATTATCTGCTTCTTATACGAATTTATATAAGTTAAAACTATATTTCCACTCTTAAATGAGATCAAGGAGGAATTAAGGGAAAATGGGAAGAGGTAACCCGTCTTGGGGATAGGGCGTATAAAATACTGATAAAAATGGTAATTGTACCTAAAATCTTATATAAATTTCAGATGGTCCCAGTTAAAATCCCGGAGGCATTCTTTAAAAGTAATAAAAAAAGATGTTAAACAAGATATATATGGAAAAATAAAAAAACCTAGAATATCATATGACCTACTGAGTAGAAATAAGGAGAAGGGAGGATTGGGAATGCCAGACATAAAGAGGTACTATAGAGCTGTAATATTAGCGCGAGAATGTATGATTGGACACATAACCCAGAGGGAAAAAGGTGGGTTAAGATCGAAAAATGATTTAAGCGGATCTACCTTGAGTAAAAATATATGGGTCCCAGCAAAGTATAGAGGTTTAAAAGATTCCACGAGTGTTTTCACAGTAAATGTTTTTAAGGTGTGGGTGATAATTTGCACAAATATTATGAAATGGGATTTCAATTTCACAATTAATATCACTTAGGAACACAGATTTTTTTCCCCCAGGTAGGGAAGAGAGTATAGGAAAAAAAATGGTTTCAAAAAAAAGAGGATATTCAACTGAGAGATATTCAATGAGAGATATAATGGATGGACAGCAGTTGAGAACACTTAGGACTTGAAAAAACAGATAAAAGAGAACTTTTTATTAAAATAGATGAATGGAGATATCACCAATTAAAACTCTTTGTTAAAAATCTTCCGAAATCCTTTGAGAATGAGAAGGGATTGGAATCCGTTTGAGAGGTTGTTAGATGCACGCGGAGATGGGAAACGGGCACAGCTAAGGTATATAAAATTCTCACCGAGTTAGTTACACACACAAAGCCACTGTATATAGCAAAATGGGAAAGAGACTTGGAACTAGAGATAGATGAGGAAAAACAAGGAAAATATATAGGTTGATATACACGAAAATATAAAGTATGAGAGAGGTGAGGTAAATTATAAATGTTTATTAGAGAAGATGGCACATTGCACCAAAATACGTGGAACAACAAGATGAATGGGGGAAAGGTTTAGAGTGTTGGAGGGGATGTGGAAGAATAGGTACCTTATATCATCTATGGTGGGAGTGTAGCCCAATGATACAAACCTTCTGGGAGAAAATAGTCCAATTAATTTCGATAATCACTGGGATAAAAATAGGATTGAACCCTGAGGTGTGTCTATTACATAGTACAGATCTACCAGTAAATAGATATAAAAGACTCCGGTGTATGGCATTACGTGAATGCGGCTAAAAGGTCTGAATCCTAGGTTTTGGGCATAGACCGGAGATACCGAGAGAGAGAGAGGACTGGGTAGAAAGAACAAATCAGATATGTAAGATGGAGAAATTATACTACATGCAAGTAGACAAGATGGGGTTATTTTTTTTAAGAAGTGGAGAAAATGGGAAGATTTTTGTAGCAAGATCTACGAAGTAATATCTTAGGAGGAAGTTCTTGTATATTTATTTAGGGAAAAGTCATTAGAAGTATGCAGAGTGGAAGGGTTTATTAATTGGGAAAATGGAGGCATTGTAGGGGGGGGGGTTTTGGGTGGGGGGTTCGGGGGTGGCAGAGGGAACAAAAACTAGGGGTTGTAAAGTAATTATAGGGTTTTGGAAAATGATCTTTTTGTATATGAAACTGATGAAGAAATGTGTATATTATATTGAAAATAAATAAATATTTAAATTAAAAAAAAATAAATAAAATGTTTTTGCTAGCTTTCTGAGAATTAGTCGAACAGAGAAAGCTTCAGGGTCATGTTATCTTTTGTTGATAAATCCTTGAGCAAACTAAAACAGTTTTTCAGTAAACTTCTAATATATCTGAAAAAACCTAACTTAATACTTAAAATGGCGTACATCAACAAAATGGAGGTTATCTAGATCCTTTCAGTGCCTGTGATTGATAGGCTTCTGGTCTAGGGTTTTTGGTTTGCTACAAAAGCTATTTCATATTACGGTCCGTAGGGATGCAAAGGTGGCCCTCCTGCATTGCCCAATTTTGGGTCTGTCTAGGTCTCAGCAGAAATTGGCATTCTACCTTTTTATTTCGGCCAAACGTGCTATAGCTCAAGCTTGGAGAAACACCTTCGGTTGTCTTCCAAGGGGTGTGAAGACCCAGATGAATGCTATGTTGTTCAATGAACAGATGTCTAGCATTCTTCATGATTCTTATCCGAGATTCCTTGATGTTTGGGAGC
Organism: Staurois parvus; assembly: GCA_951230385.1. Classification (NCBI taxonomy): domain Eukaryota; kingdom Metazoa; phylum Chordata; class Amphibia; order Anura; family Ranidae; genus Staurois; species Staurois parvus. Next base: position 16,836 of record CATNWA010006290.1, on the reverse strand, counting down.
CTTGGATATGTTATTCCTTGCCATCCCTGCCTCCTACTAGTTATGGGCTCCTATAGTCGTTGCCTATGCTAGTCCCGGATCCGTGATCCTTCTAGTTTTCCTTCTTTCATGTTTTCTTTCTGATTCCCTTTTGTTTTCTTTTCTTCTAACCTTTTTTCTTTTCTCTTCTTTTTCCGATATTATGTTGGATTACTGCTGCTATTTGGTTCGGCTTTTTGCCATCCCTTCTTGATGTCATTGGACATTTCATTATTTGACTAATACAAGTCAGCAGGATGTCTCTGTTTATGTGTTATTGTTCTGCTATGCCCCTGCGAGGGCGTATTTTGAGCTTGTTATATTCTTAATAACAAAATTTTCTTAATAAAAATATTGAAACAGAAAACAGTACAAATCTCAAAAACACTAGTTATGCTGAATTTTTGCTTCACATATTTTGAATGTGTAATTGATGTTATACTATTACATTATTGCTTGGACCACAATAGAGCAGCAGCCCCCAATCTGATCATTATTAGCTTTTAAAAAAAAGGACATTTTAGGTAGTTTTGCTCTGACAACTGATTTTTTTTAATTTTATTTAGCTGTAATATGTGTCGGCCTAAATTTAAGTGGTGGACGTTGCAGTCACAACACTGTGCTTCTATATTAAATACATAAATGACACTAAGCTTCAAATAATGCTTCAATAAATTGCAATTTAATGCAGTAAAATTCAGTAAATCACAAAGTGTAAGATAGAACAAAACAATCTTTTGAAAATAAATATTAGCTGTGAGCAATGTAACATTCAAACAAACTTTTATCTGCAATACATTGCAGATATAAGTTTGCTTGAATGTTATATTTGTATATAAATTCTTATAATTCTTCCTTTTTTGCTTATATTTAGTTTGTGTACCCTCATTGACCTGACGAAGCTATCCATTTGCAAAACACGTTGACGTATCTGGATTTGGACAAGCATGCCTGCGCATATATCCTGTTTGTCTTTTGCTAATGCGCACATAACAATAGGCTAGCGATTATACCAATCCAGTAGAGGGTGTTTGTTTTCATTTGATTTTAATAGTGTTGGATGTTTTAATGTACCAAAAAATTGTAATAAAATCTTTTTATATTTATTTATGTCTCGTGTTGTGCCTATAAAGTCCATTTAATGGTTGCTGGTGATGATTTTTCTTCTCCAGTTTACTTTTATTGTTTAGTATATTTGGATGTAGCACTTTGAAAGTCCTATATTTTTTTTGAGTATCTAATTATAGCTAAATAGGCACATTTTGAACAAAGAGGACAATTGGATTATAAGAAGCTTTACAGAGACCAGTTACATCAAACTGGATAAACCATCCCTAACCAGGGATGGGGCCCGTCAACAGTACCTGGCTGACTTATACCTTCAGCCATGTAGCCCAAACATTTAACACATGCCCCAGACTTGTGCCATCATGTCAATTGGAGTATGTAAGGTAGAACAGGGGGAATCTATAAACTTCTGCACCCCCTTCATATTTCTGTACAATAAAATCTGCAATAAGACAATTTGTCACATCATGGTTATTGGATTAAAGTGACTGAGTTTCCTGAGTGGCTTTAAATATTGGAGTATGTTTCTGACATACATTTGGACTTTTAAGTAGACATAATTAAGTAGAAAAAAGGAGGACACAAGATTATTGAGTTCATCCAACAACAAAATAGAAAATTCTAAGAACAGGATGATACACATAAACAGTTACATTGTGGACTATTTTTTATCATGTGTCTGAAAAGTAGTAATTGCACGGAAACTGAGAGCCTTGAAGCAATTACTTTATACAAACATAATAAATAACACCCTTAACAGGATCACAGAGTAATACTTTGCATATGGGCTCAATCCCAAAAGTGGCAGTTTGATTTAACGCATGCACAAAGATCCAGGAAATCTAACATCCTGTTATGTTTTTGAGAAATTACATGCAAACTGGATTAATTTTTTATTAAATGGTCATGAGTTCATCATCAATCAAATCTAAATGCCAGATGAACAAGGAAGGAGTTGATGCACCCAAAATTGTTTACTACTCTGAGTTAAGTAGAGAACAATATATTTATAGAAAAATTTCTGCCAAATGCCACCTCTCAGGCAAATTTAATATTGCTTGATAGGACAGCAAAGTAGTCTGCTTTGGTAACAATACGGTTTACATTTTTAATTCCCTTGAGCTAGTACAGACCTTTCCAGCATTAAACGTGTTCATTTAACAAAATTATTATTATTTTGTTTGTTGCCAAGTTGGAGCACAAGAAATGTGAAGGAAATTAGCCACAAATGTAAGATTTCTTTTGTCAGTTGTCAGTAGTGAACAGGGAAAGAAATGTAACTTTCAAATACAACTTTATGCCAAGTTTTAAAATGTGTACCTGTATGAAAAGGAAAATGTTGTGAATGCGGGCTTCTTTATCTCATATGTGCTGAAAAATGTGATAGACCATACATCTTCCCTTCAGAAACACTGCACAGTAACCAATCACCTTAGTCACCATAAGGGAAATACAGGAGTTGGACAAATTTTTGAAACATCAAGTAAAAGAACAAAATTGTTACCTAATATGGTGTTGGACTGCCTTTGGCATCCAAGACGACCTGAATTCTCCTGGGAATTGAAAAATATCTTGGGTTGAAAAAGTCTTGGATGGTGGATAATAGAATTTGATACAATCCTTTCATGCAAAAATTGCTGTAGTCCTTGCAGAAATTCAAGAGGCGGAAAATGAGCCCGAACCTTGTTCTCCAAAAATGACCGTAGTGGCTCTATGATATTGAGGTCTGGCGACTGCTGCACCTACAAGACTTTTTTTGCATGCTCATGCACAATTTGACAACACCAGCTGTGTAAATCTGAGCATTATCGTCTTGATAAATGGTGCTGTCTTCGGGAAACAATGTTTACACCATGGGGTACACAAAATGTATACATAATCACTGGCAGTGGCTCTACCTTTCAACATGATGATGGGGCCTGCAGAATACCAAGATATGGCTACCCAAACCATGATTGCGCCACCACCATGCTTTACTGCTGGCACAAGACAGTCCTGGTCGTAAGCTTGGGACGGTGTCCGCTACACATAAACACATCTGGTGCTTGGGAACAATGTGAAACTCAATTCATTGGACCATGTGGGTGTTGCACCACTCTCTCCTCTTCTGATTATTAATATCAGTCACTAGTGGTTTAGCAATCGCAGTTCACCCGTGAATGTTTTGCTTATGGAGTTCCCTCTGCACAGTTTTTGTGGACACAGGCTTTGGAAGACTGAAATTGAGCTCTGCAGTCGCTTTTGCAGCAGTTGTTTTCTTGTTCTGGGTCACAATCCTGTGCAGTGTCCTTTTGTCTCTTTTGGTCAGTTGACCAAGTCGACCATGTTTATGCTTATCATAAACTGTATATGCCATCATAATCTTTGATACTGTACCGCACGACATGGCAAATAAATTGGCATCTTCAGTCACAAAGGCACCAGCTAATCAGGCATCAACAATTTGCCCTTTGAAACTCGTAAGCTCTGAAATGGCTCTGTATTACTAGCAGCGCACGCAGTGAATAATGAAAGTAAGGCTTTCCACATTTAGCTAGGTGTCTCATCACACAGCGGAAGCAAAAGAATGTTACATCACTTGCGCTTTCAATGTGAAACATGCTGTCACTTTCACACCTGCAAATCATGAAGTGTTTACATACTTTCAGCCAACCCCAATATACATTATAAATTCATTGCTATAAGCAATCATAATGTGCAAAAAAAAAATACTGATCACTTCCCCAGAGTAGTACTATGTTACTATGGTAACATTATATTACTCTGGTGACAGTGTGTTATAAAATAAATTGTAAAAAAAGAAAATAAATGTAATAAAAGAAGAAAAAGAAACAAATATTTTTTCATACTGTCGCCAGTGTCCCTAATTACCGCCACACCAGTCATATGATGACATTGTACTGCATTGGTGACTGTATGGAAAAAAACATTGTGAATTTTTTTTTTTTTAATTTCTTAAATTTCCAACATAAATTACAAAATATTTCAACTTAAAAAGACTCACCATGCCTCTTACTAAATATCTCAGGCTGCCAACTTTCCAAAAAGGGGTAATTTTGGGATATTTGTACTGTCCTGACATTTTTGGGCCTCGGGAAAAGTGATAGGCCGTCAGCACATCAGGATTGATCGATTTTCAGATATAAACCATAGTTTGTGGACTCTAAACTTTTCCTATAAATAATATATACTTATTTGGGTTATTTTCACCAAATAAATGTAGCAGTATTAATTTTGGCCTACATTTATGAAGAACAATTATTTATTTGCAAAGTTTTATAACAGAAACTAAAAAAAAAACGTTCAGTTTCTTTTAATTTATTTAGCAAAAATTAAGAAACCCAAGGATGATTAAATATCACCAAAAGAAAGCTCTAGTTGTGTGAACAAAATGATAAAAATTTAGTTTGGGTACAGTGTTGCATGACCATGCCCTGAAAGCTTAAAATTGGCCTAGGCAAGAACGGGGTAAAAGTGTTCGGCAGTGAAATGGCCCAAAAAATACTGACCCTGACGTTGACCCAATCACTAACCCTGGCACTGACCTGGATCAAACCTTGTCTAGGTATTTTTTTATTTTATTATTATTTTTTATTTTTTTTTACACACTGTCAGGGGTTTTTTTTCTCCCTGAAATACAATGTACCTCTTTCCTCCATTCACGGAGAGAAAACATGGGGGGCAGGCTTCACAGTGACTGATCACTGTAATAGCCAATCAGAGGCTAACACAGTAATCAGGTGAACCGAAATCAGGAGTTTCAGGTACCGATTGTTAGTACAGGACTCGGGGCTCTTGGTGAAACCCTGGTCTCTGTGCTGCCATTTAGTGCGCTCCCAGCACAAAGACAGAAACGCATACATGTGGCCCCATGGAAAAAAAGTCCCGTGGGGCCGCATATTTGCATACACTCCGCAGGAAGGGGATTAACACATTTGAGATAAACTTGAATGCTGATTGTGAGTCAGATGTACTTATCCAACACCAGTACTTAAAGTGTTACTAAACCCAGGACTCTGCATTCCCTCTATCTGGTCTCCCACAGTACAAAGAACATAGAAGTGCAATTATTTTAGTAAATATAAGCTGCTAAATACCTTTTCTCATCAGCAGTTAGAGCAGTCTTGTGACTTCAGCAGAGCACTGGTTAAAGCTTGTAGAAGGCGTTTTTTCTTTCTGCTCTAGGAGGATACAAAACCCCTGACCCTCTGTCTGGACATTGCTGATTGTCCTTGTGCTGATCACATGCACTCTCCCAAGAAAAATAAAACCTCTCTAGTGATACACACTAAACTGAGTATGTGCAGAATGGCTAAGGATTCAGTCTGTCTTATCAGGAGATAAGACATGGACATTTGAACAAGAGGAGGGGCAGAGAAAACAGGATCAAATGGCCATTTTACACAATGTAGAGTATTAACCTCTTAGGTTCCACAGTGAGTATAACAAGCATGCTTTACTGCACATACCGTACAGGCTTATTTTACTGTTGTGGGTTTAGTAACACTTTAACATTACAAATGCTCTTTATTGCTAAACAGGCATATATTACCACTAACATGCTGTAATTGTTTGTGGAAAGCCTTCCCAAAAAGTAGTTGCAAATGGGGGGGGGGGGGGGGGGGTTGTCATATTTATACGCATGGTTTTGAAATGGGTTTTCTATCAAGCCCATGCAAGTGTGATCGGTCAGCAATCCAAAAATATAGGCTGTAGTGAAAGTTTTAATTGAAATAGTGCAGATAATTATACAGGTTTTTTAAATAGCTATTTCTATTGATACAAAAAGTATAGTCATCCATTACAGCAAAAGAAAATATCTTTTGATTGGTGCATTTCAGGTCCTCCACCAACCCTTTACAGAGCAGGGTGATACTTACTGTTATGCTCCCGGTTTCTGTTTCCATGAAGATGTCACAGAAACTGCACACATACAGACATGAGTGACACAAAGAAAGAAGGAATATTTTCACAAATACCTTCAGGACCTTCTTTCCTTTTATATATCTTTCCCTATTTTTTAAACTCCAACCAGTTGTAGATATCTCTTTGATGTTTTAAACTCACACCATCTTTCCTGTGTTTTTTAAAATTTTTCAACTTTATCCTCTCCAATATGATATAGTTCCTCCATCCTGTATTTATATTCCACTCTATTTATCCAATATTTTGTTTTTGAGATCTCTTGCACATGCCAAAATCTAGGGATCAATCCTTTAGCTGCATTTATCAAATGAAATAGCAATGTTGTCTTATATTTTTTCACTGTAAACTAGGTATTGTGGAATAAACAAAATCCAAGGGTCTCTCAAAATGCTATACCCCAGTATTTCCTGTATTTGTTGGATTATCTCTTGCCAGAACTCCTGTATCATGGGGCAATCCCACCATATGTGTGCCATTGTTCCCTTGATCCCACACCCCCTTCAACATAAAGGTGAATTCTCACATCCTTGTTTATGTGCTACACTAGGTGTGATATACCATTTACTAAACATTTATAATTCATTTCAACAATATTCATATCCACCGCACCATGTGTTAATTTAAATATTTTCTTTGTTTGCTGCCCACTCAATTTTGTTCCAAGTTCCCTTTCCCATTTGTCCATAAATGGTGGAGAAACAAGTCCTGATATTGTACTAAGAATCTTATAGATGCAAGAGGCAGCATGTTTTTGCATTATATCTGAACTAAACATCTGTTGAAGTGGATGCGTATCCTACCCCACCCTTAATGGCTGCGGGAGCGCTGCAACAAAATGTCTTATTTGATAATACCACCATTCGTCCAACTTAAAAAATAGATCCTTTTTGTTTTTTAAATCTTGAAAATAACATAATTCCCATTTTCTGTGATATCTTTTAACCGTGCATTTCTATCTTTTATCCATTTTCCAGAAATATTATCATTCCCCAGTGGAAAAAAAATCTGTTCCCACCAACAGTATCAACAGTGAGTTGTATTCCCATCCCATTTGCTTATGAATAACATCCCATACCCTAATTACAATCCATGTTAAAATACTTGTATTTTCAGCAAACGTGTGAAAATGTTGTGGAAGCCAAATAATCCTATCTAACTGTGACTCATTTAGTGTACTTTCAATTTCTACCCAACTTTTCTCCCGTGAGTTATATATCCAATCTGATATTCATGATATCTCTTAATGTTTGGCACTTTTAACACCCCTTTTGCTTTGTCTTTACACAACACCTCATATTTCACCATCTTGATCATATTTACCGTATTTTTCGCTCCATAAGGCGCACCTGACCATAAGATGCACCTAGATTTTAGAGGAGGAAAAAAGAGAAAAAAATATTCTGAACCAATGGACTGCAGACATAGTACAGGAGATGAACAGAGACTGCGGACATAGTACAGGAGATGACCAGAGACTGCGGACATAGTACAGGAGATGACCAGAGACTGCGGACATAGTACAAGAGATGACCAGAGACTGCAGACATAGTGCAGGAGATGACCAAAGACTGCGGACATAGTACAGGTGATGACTAGAGACTGCAGACACAGTACAGGAGATGACCAGAGACTGCGGACATAGTACAGGAGGTGACCATAGACTGCGGACATAGTACAAGAGATGACCAGAGACTGCGGACATACTACCGGAGATGACCAGAGACTACGGACACAGTACAGGAGATGACCAGAGACTGCTGACATAATATAGATGACCAGAGACTGCGGACATAGTACAGGAAAAACCCAGAGACTGCGGACATAGTACAGATGACCAGAGACTGTGGACATAGTACAGGAGATGACCAGAGACTGTGGACATACTACAGGAGATGACCAGAGACTGCTGACATAATATAGATGACCAGAGACTGTGGACATAGTACAGGAGATGACCAGAGACTGTGGACATAGTACAAGAGATGACCAGAGACTGCAGACATACTACAGGAGATGACCAGAGACTGCGGACACAGTACAGGAGATGACCAGAGACTGCGGACATAGTACTGGAGATGACCAGAGACTGCGGACATAGTACAGAAGATGACCAGAGACTGCGGACCTTTGCGAAGGGGGGGAGCGCGTACCCGAATTTGACAGGTACCTGCTCCCACTTACATGGAGTTGTCCTTCCCCCTCCCTCCCCGTAATCTTCTGGGACACGGGACAGGTCCCAAAAGATTACAGGGCTTCTCGCGCATGAGCAGTGGCCACCCGGCTGTGAAGTCGCAAGACAGAAGACTGAGGACACCACTGGACCAAGGAACAGGTAGGATCACTGGAAGTCTGCAGAGAAGAGCCGAGCGGCCAGCCCAGTATTCTAACATGGGGGGAATACTGGGCCGGCTACTCCATATTTGTCCAATCCAGGAAAGCGATAATAAGGAAATTTTTCTCAGTTCATCCTTATCTCATTTATTAGTGGAATGTAATTTACCTGATATAAGTCTTTTAAAGACGGGGTTAACTTTATTCCCAAATAATATTCATTATACTCATTTTCCCTCCATTTCCTGAAAGGAAATTCTTTCTGTAAGGCCTGTTTCTCTGTCCTCGGAACATTGATATTTAATATCTCTGACTTAATTATTTTCAAATTTTATAGTTCTCCATATTATTTTAGTATTCTCATTAGATTAGGTAATGTTAATCTTGGATGGCGAATCACGGCGGTCACATGACCCTAAAAACCTTCCTGCATCCCGGCTTCTGAAACTCTTAAAGGGCCGGGAGGCGCCTGCTCAAAGGGGTCAAAGTTACAATTGCAAAATGCTGTATGTCCCATCACTATCTGTTCCAGTAACAAAAAGATTTGCAAAGGGTAAATTTATACAGAATGAGCGAATCGAAGTATCCGAAGTGGAATTCGAGTCGAATATCGGAAAAATTTCGATTCGTGCCGAATCCGAAAAACAGCCTAATTCGGACGCGCGAATCGAAATTTTTCCGAAAATGGCGGCTGACATGTGCGGCGACGGAGCGGGGATGTCGGGGAAGGCGCGCAGACAAGGCGCGCTGCCCCATAATGCATTCCTCAACGACATGTGATCGCATCAGCCAATCAGCAGCCAGCCAGCCAGCACTGTGTAATGGTCGAGGTATATATAGCGGCCATTTTGGAAATCTTCATTTGCCTGCAGTCATTGAACAGAGGCAGACCGCTCTGTACTAGGGACAGGGACAGAGTTAGGGCCACAGAAACGAGAATTGGGGACAGAGAGAAGTTACTTAGGGACAGAGAACCATTACTCAGGGACACAGACTTGTTAATGAGGGCCACAGAATCGTTATTTAGGGACAAAGAAACGCTAGTTAGGGCCACAGAATTCATACTCTACTCAGGGACAGACAGAATTTTCACTCAGTGCCAGAGATTGTTACTTAGGGCCACAGAAACGTTATTAGGGCCACAGAATTTTTACTCAGGGCCAGAGGGACAGACAGAAGAATTGTTACTCAGGGACAGACAGAATTGTTACTGAGTGCCAGAGAATTGTTACTCAGGGACAGACAGAATTGTTACTGAGTGCCAGAGAATTCTTACTCAGGGACAGACAGAATTCATACTCAGGGCCAGACAAATTGTTACTCAGGGACAGACAGAATTGTTACTGAGTGCCAGAGAATTGTTACTCAGGGACAGACAGAATTGTTACTGCCAGAGAATTTACTCAGCCAGACAGAAATTGTTACTGAGTGCCAGAGAATTGTTACTCAGGACAGAATTGTTACTGAGTGCCAGAGAATTGTTACTCAGGGACAGACAGAATTGTTACTGAGTGCCAGAGAATTGTTACTCAGGGACAGACAGAATTGTTACTGAGTGCCAGAGAATTGTTACTCAGGGACAGACAGAATTGTTACTGAGTGCCAGAGAATTGTTACTCACAGACACAGAATTGTTACTTGTTACTGCAGAAGAGAATGTTACTCGCACAGACAGAATTGTTACTCAGGGCCACAGAATTCATACTCAGGGACAGACAGAATTGTTACTGAGTGCCAGAGAATTGTTACTCAGGGACAGACAGAATTGTTACTGAGTGCCAGAGAATTGTTACTCAGGGACAGACAGAATTGTTACTGAGTGCCAGAGAATTGTTACTCAGGGACAGACAGAATTGTTACTGAGTGCCAGAGAATTGTTACTCGCACAGACAGAAAATTGTTACAGAGAATTGTTACACAGACACAGAATTGTTACTCACAGAGGCACAGAATTGTTACTCACACAGACACAGAATTGTTACTCAGGGACACAGAATTGTTACTCAGGGACAGACAGAATTGTTACTGAGTGCCAGAGAAATTGTTACTCAGGGACAGACAGAATTGTTACTGAGTGCCAGAGAATTGTTACTCAGGGACAGACAGAATTGTTACTGAGTGCCAGAGAATTGTTACTCAGGGACACAGAAGAATGTTTACTGAGTGCCAGAGAATTGTTACTCGCACAGACACAAAATTGTTACTTGCACAGACACAGAATTGTTACTCGCACAGACACAGAATTGTTACTCAGGGCCAGAGAATTCATACTCAGGGACAGACAGAATTGTTACTGAGTGCCAGAGAATTGTTACTCAGGGACAGACAGAATTGTTACTGAGTGCCAGAGAATTGTTACTCAGGGACAGACAGAATTGTTACTGAGTGCCAGAGAATTGTTACTCGCACAGACACAAAATTGTTACTTGCACAGACACAGAATTGTTACTCGCACAGACACAGAATTGTTACTCAGGGCCACAGAATTCAATACTCAGGGACAGACAGAATTGTTACTGTTTGTTACTCAGGGACAGACAGAATTGTTACTGAGTGCCAGAGAATTGTTACTCAGGGACAGACAGAATTGTTACTGAGTGCCAGAGAATTGTTACTCAGGGACAGACAGAATTGTTACTGAGTGCCAGAGAATTGTTACTCTCGCACAGACACAAAATTGTTACTTGCACAGACACAGAAATTGTTGTTACTTGTTACTCACAGACACAGAATTGTAACTCAGGGCCACAGAATTCATACTCAGGGACAGACAGAATTGTTACTGAGTGCCAGAGAATTGTTACTCAGGGACAGACAGAATTGTTACTGAGTGCCAGAGAATTGTTACTCAGGGACAGACAGAATTGTTACTGAGTGCCAGAGAATTGTTACTCTCAGCACAGACACAAAATTGTTACTTGCACAGACACAGAATTGTTACTCTCACAGACACAGAATTGTTACTCAGGCCACAGAATTGTTACTCTCCAGGGACAGACAGAATTGTTACTGAGTGCCAGAGAATTGTTACTCAGGGACAGACAGAATTGTTACTGAGTGCCAGAGAATTGTTACTCAGGGACAGACAGAATTGTTACTGAGTGCCAGACAGAATTGTTACTCAGGGAGAGAAGACACAGACAGAAATGTTACTGAGTGCACAGAATTGTTACTCAGACAGACACAGAAATTGTTACTGCACAGACACAGAATTGTTACTCACAGACACAGAATTGTTACTCAGGGCCACAGAATTGTTCTCAGGGACAGACAGAATTGTTACTTGTTACTCAGAGTTACTGAGTGCAGAGAATTGTTACTCAGGGACAGACAGAATTGTTACTGAGTGCCAGAGAATTGTTACTCAGGGACAGACAGAATTGTTACTGAGTGCCAGAGAATTGTTACTCAGGGACAGACAGAATTGTTACTGAGTGCCAGAGAATTGTTACTCAGGGACAGACAGAATTGTTACTGAGTGCCAGAGAATTGTTACTCACAGACACAGAATTGTTACTTGAGTGACACAGAATTGTTACTCGCACAGACACAGAATTGTTACTTGCCACAGACACAGAATTGTTACTCAGGGACAGACAGAATTGTTACTCAGGAGTGCCAGAGAATTGTTACTCAGGGACAGACAGAATTGTTACTGAGTGCCAGAGAATTGTTACTCAGGGACAGACAGAATTGTTACTGAGTGCCAGAGAATTGTTACTCGCACAGACACAAAATTGTTACTTGCACAGACACAGAATTGTTACTCGCACAGACACAGAATTGTTACTCAGGGCCACAGAATTCATACTCAGGGACAGACAGAATTGTTACTGAGTGCCAGAGAATTGTTACTCAGGGACAGACAGAATTGTTACTGAGTGCCAGAGAATTGTTACTCAGGGACAGACAGAATTGTTACTGAGTGCCAGAGAATTGTTACTCGCACAGACACAAAATTGTTACTTGCACAGACACAGAATTGTTACTCGCACAGACACAGAATTGTTACTCGCACAGACACAGAATTGTTACTCAGGGCCACAGAATTCATACTCAGGGACAGACAGAATTGTTACTGAGTGCCAGAGAATTGTTACTCAGGGACACCTAATCGTTGAATTAAATAGTATGTCAGACAACATGCAGAGGAGTGGCAGAGGAGGCAATGTTTTAGGAGCGAGCAGACGTGGCAGCAGAGGAAGGGGTCGAGGCAGCAGTATTCGCAGCCAGAGGCCAGTGCTCCCGGTGTCATCCAGCGGTCGTGTCTCCACCGACAACCCTGCCGTCATTGATTGGTTGGCTCGGTCGTCTTCCTCTTCCCAGGTCACCTCTGACACCTACAGCCAACGGTCGGTGGGTACGTCAGACACAACCGTTAGTTGGCATGGCCCGGGACCAAGCCCACTGAAATCACGTGTCCTCTACCTGCCCCTGTCCTTTGCTGTTCCCTCACCAAGCGAAGTATCGCATGCTGTGGGCTCAGCCCCACTGTACAGTGAGGAAGAGCTAACAGAGGGCGGTCAGGAACGGGGGGAGACATCGGCCTTTTCAGCAGCCAAGCGAACAAGTACTGGCGAGGAGAGTGGCTCGGTAGCCGGTCTAGAGACAGGTCTGTCTCCTGACCCAGACGCAGCCGAGGGGGCTAGTAGTGAGGCGGAGACCCTACTTGATGATGAGGAGGTTGATCGCACTTGGCAGCCTCGTCGTCATCAGGCAATTTCTTCCGCATCATCAGGAGAAGAGGGTGGCAGCTTGGCAGCGAGCAAAACAGTCGGTGGGTTGCCCAGGAGACAGCAGCAGGGTCGCATCAGTGTCAGTGGAGCCAAACGTCCACGGAGTAGAGCACCAGCTCCACTGCAGCCTACCACCACGGCCAGTAGTGGTGCCGGTGCGCACGGAGGAAGTAGCAGTCAGCCAGTGAAGAGTAGCGGGGGCAAAGTTTCCTACTCGGTGGTGTGGCAATTTTTCCTCAAGCCGCCCGAGGAAGTAAACGTAGCCGTATGTCGACTATGTGGCCAGAAATGCAAGCGTGGCCAGGGGGCCCATGTTGGGACTACAGCGTTGCGTCAGCATATGCAGCGTCACCATTCGGTGGCCTGGGAAAACCGTGATAAACATACGGCGGTTCTGCCTGCCCCAGCCCCCGCTCCATCACCCGCCCGCCGCTCCGTTACTTGCTCCGTCACCCGACGTCGTCAATCGCCCTCTATCAGCCAGTCAAGGCTCCAACACCTCTGCTGAGGGGAGTTGTCGCTCGTTGGCATCTTCCGCTCGTTCAGATGCTCCTTCTCCTGCTACTCCTCTTCTCTCGATTCCGTCAACAGTCTTTCTTGGAATCCGTATCCAAGAGACAACAGTTTGCGAGCACGCACCCGACCCGACGGTGCAAAAGCTGAACGTCCTCCTGTCCAAGTTGCTGGTGCTGCAGTCCCTCCCTTTCCAACTGGTGGACTCAGCACCTTTCCGAGAAATGATGGCTTGTGCCGCGCCGCGGTGGAGAGTGCCAAGCCGTCATTTCTTTGCCCAAAAGGCAGTGCCAGCCCTGCATTCACATGTAGAAGAGATGGTGGGCCAGTCTTTGAGCATGTCGGTCTCTGCCAAAGTGCACGGCAGCGCCGACGTGTGGAGCTGTAACTACGGTCAGGGACAGTACATGTCATTTACGGCCCACTGGGTGAACGTGGTGCCGGCACAGCCGCACCAGCAACTTGGACAGGTCACGACGCTTTTGCCTCCACGTTTGCACGTCCTTGGTCCAGCAAGCATGTCCGCCTCTACCACCTCTTTTTTTTTCCGCCGTGTCTCAGCCGCCACCCCCCCCCCCCCGCCAAGTCCCATTACCCGACCGGCATATCACATGTGCAGGGCGCAACGGTGTCACGCTGTGCTGCACCTGGTATGCCTTGGCGAACGTAGTCACACAGGGGAGGAACTGCTGAGTGTAATGAACAGAGAAATCGACAGATGGCTGTCTCCGCGCAAACTAAAAATCGGAACCATGTTGACTGACAACGGAAAGAACATGGTGTCTGCTCTGCGTCAAGGAAGGTTGTGCCATGCGCCATGCATGGCTCACGTGTTCAATCTGGTTGTCAAGCGGTTCCTAAAATCCACCATCCCACTGCAAGACATCCTTAAAATGTCACGTAAACTGTGCATGCATTTCAGCCATTCCTACACCGCAAAGAACACCCTCATTGAGCTGCAGCGGCAGAACGGAATTCCACAGCATCGCCTGATCTGCGACGTTGCAACAAGGTGGAATTCAACCCTACACATGTTAGACCGCCTTTACGAGCAGCGAAAGGCCATCACCGATTTCCTGATGTTACAAGCGGATAAAGGTACTCCCCTGTGTAACTTAGATGTCAGCCATTGGCAGCTCATGCGTGACACCTGCCGCTTGCTCAGGCCCTTTGAGGAGGCCACGCTATTCGTGAGTCGGCAGGACTATGGGATGAACGACGTCATTCCTCTGTTGCACGTCCTGGAACAAATGCTGTTAACAATGGCTGGTCAGGGTGCGGTAGACGTGGCGCACAGATCTCAACGCCACATGACCCCTGTGGGGGCAGGACAGGAAGAAGAGGAGGAGGTAGAGGAGGACATTTGTGCTCAGGAATTATTGAGTGAAATGGGTGGTTTTTCCACTCAGCGGACAGGAGTGGAGGAGCAGGAGCATCTGGTAGAGGAGGAGGAGGAGGAGACAGAGGACCCAGACGCACCGTGGCAGTATGCTGTGGAGATGGAGGCAGGGAGTCCCTCGCATTCCTTGGCACAAATGGCCCATAGCATGCATCGGTTGCTTGCGTAGCGACAGCCGAATAATAACCATCAGACAGAGGGATGACTTTTGGCTGTCCACCTTGTTGGACCCTCGCTACCGGTCCAAAATGGTGGCCTTTTTCACACCTGCTGAGAGGGAGGCCAAAATTACGTACTATAAAAACCACCTATGTAGTCAGTTGGTCTCTGCCTTTGTGCGCCAACGTCCATCCTCAGACACTGTGGGCCCTGTGCGCTCGCGTTCCGCTGGCATGGCAGCAGGGGAGGGGTGGGGTGGTAGGAGCAGTGGCAGCTCCACCAGCAGCGGCTGCCTCAGTCTGCAGTCGATGATGAGTAGCTTTCTTCACCAGCGCAGTGAGGAAACTACTAACCAGCCGCAGCAGCAGCAGCAGCAGCAGGTGGGACCTGGAGCAGGAGCTCAAACAACAGGCTTGGGCCTACTTGGACAGCACCCTGCCAACCGAGGTAGACAATCCCCTTGACTACTGGGCAACGAAACTTGACCTTTGGCCCCAACTAGCTGAATTTGCCCTTGAAAGGCTGTCATGCCCGGCCAGTAGCGTGGCATCGGAGCGCGTGTTTAGTGCGGCAGGAGGTATTGTAACTCCGCGGAGGACACGACTGTCCACCCAAAGTGTGGAGAGACTCACGTTTGTGAAAATGAATCAGGCGTGGATTAGTCTGGATTTCAAACCACCAGTTCCTGACACAACTGACTAAATCCGCCATGAATCATGCCTCAAACATGTGCCACTTTCAGGTCTCCTCACACTGCTGGTGTGTTTAATTTTTTGACATAGGGTGCTGGCAGATTACGGGCCTCCTATAGCTGCTGCCAGGCCCCTAATCTGCCATAGGCCCCTATATACCGCCTCCTCATGCTGCTGCTAGGTCCAGAGTCTCTCATGGGTCCCTGTACGGCCTCCCATTGCTGCTGTCTCCATCGCCACACTCTGCTGCCATGTGCCACTTTCAGGTCTCTTCACACTGCTGGTGTGTTTAATTTTTTTTGACATAGGGTGCAGGCAGATTACGGGCCTCACATAGCTGCTGCCAGGCCCCTAATCTGCCATGGGCCCCTATATACCGCCTCCTCCTCATGCTGCTGCCAAGTCCAGAGTCTCTCATGGGTCCCTGTACGGCCTCCCATTGCTGCTGTCTCCATCGCCACACTCTGCTGCCATGTGCCACTTTCAGGTCTCTTCACACTGCTGGTGTGTTAAATTTTTTGACATAGGGTGCAGGCAGATTACGGGCCTCACATAGCTGCTGCCAGGCCCCTAATCTGCCATGGGCCCCTATATACCGCCTCCTCATGCTGCTGCCAAGTCTAGAGTCTCTCACATAGGGTGCAGGCAGATTACGGGCCTCACATAGCTGCTGCCAGGCCCCTAATCTGCCATGGGCCCCTATATACCGCCTCCTCATGCTGCTGCCCAAGTCCAGAGTCTCTCATGGGTCCCTGTACGGCCTCCCATTGCTGCTGTCTCCATCGCCACACTCTGCTGCCATGTGCCACTTTCAGGTCTCTTCACACTGCTGGTGTGTTAAATTTTTTGACATAGGGTGCAGGCAGATTACGGGCCTCACATAGCTGCTGCCAGGCCCCTAATCTGCCATGGGCCCCTATATACCGCCTCCTCATGCTGCTGCCAAGTCCAGAGTCTCTCATGGGTCCCTGTACGGCCTCCCATTGCTGCTGTC
>CATNWA010006289.1:0-11066 GCA_951230385.1 Staurois parvus | reverse complement strand
GGAGCCGTGGCAGCTCCACCAGCAGCGGCTGCTCAGTCTGCAGTCGATGATGAGTAGCTTTCTTCACCAGGAGTCGCAAACGTGAGGAAACTATATACCAGCCGCAGCATGCATCAGGGGGACTGGAGCAGGGACCTCAAACAACATGCTCGGGCCTACTAGGACAGCACCCTGCCAACCGAGGTAGACAATCCCCTTGACTACTGGGCAACGAAAA
Source organism: Staurois parvus (assembly GCA_951230385.1). Classification (NCBI taxonomy): domain Eukaryota; kingdom Metazoa; phylum Chordata; class Amphibia; order Anura; family Ranidae; genus Staurois; species Staurois parvus. The sequence goes on along the minus strand of CATNWA010006289.1, from coordinate 10,849 downwards.
CTTGACCTTTGGCCCCAACTAGCTGAATTTGCCCTTGAAAGGCTGTCATTGCCTCGGCCCCAGTAGCGTCAATTGGCATCGGAGCGCTGTGTTTTTAGTGCGGACAGGAGGTATTGTAAACTCCGCGGGAGGACACGACTGTCCACCCCAAGTTGTGGAGAGACTCACGTTTGTGAAAATAGGAAATCAGGAAAACCGGGGGCGTGGATTAGTCTGGATTTCAAACCACCAGTTCCTGATCACAAACAACTGACTAAATCCGGCCATGAATCATGCCCAAACACAAAATGTTGGTTATTATTTTTAACATAGGCCTCTGTATGGCCTTCAATTTAAGCTGACTACGCTTCGCCAACTCTGCCATGGGCCCTCTGTACCGCCTCCTTCCTTGCTGCTGCCAGGTCCAGAGTGTGTTCCATGGGGTCCCTGTACGGCTCCCATTGTGCTGTCTCCAATCGCCACAACTCTCTGGCCATGTGCCACTATTCAGGTCTCCTCACACTGCTTGGTGGAGCTTCCATTTTGTCATAGGGTGCTGGCATAGATTACGGGCCTTTCCTTGATTGCTGCATTCCAGGCCTACGTAATACATGCCATGGGCCCCCTACTCGAGTCGTATGACCTCACTGCTCGCTGCCACAGGATCTCAGAGCTCTTGTCATGAGGTCCCAGTACAAGCTGTCCTCTATTCTGCCCTGGCATCCGAGGTCCAGAGAGTGGTCCATAGATCACGTCCTCGCCATTGCTGCTGCCATTGTGCCCTAATTGCCCGACTTGTCACCCCTCCTTCACACTGCTAGACAGGTTGTCCAGGCTTTTTAAACTGTCAATGGCCCCTGTTAAAAACACACAAGCAACACCTCATGGACGTGCCAACGGTCCACAAGTGTGTCATGCCCTGTAACGGCCTCCACATGTGCTGCTGTGTTCCAACGCCACAACTCTGCCATGTGCCACATTTCCAGGTCTCCTCACATGCTGGTGGGTTCCATTTTGTCATTGGGTGCTGGCAGATTAACGGGGCCTCCCATTTGCTGTGCCAGGCCCGTAATCTGCCATGGGCCCCAAGTACCGCCTCCTCATGCTGCTGCCAGGCCCGTCCAAGTGTTCATGGGTCCCTGTACCGGCCTCTCCATGCTGCTGTCTCCATCGCCAACTCTGCCCATGTGCCACTTTCACTGGTCTCCCATTGCTGCTGGTGCCAGGTTCCCGTTTTGCCATAGGGTGCCCGCATTACGGGCCTCCCATTGCTGCTGCCAGGCCCGTAATCTGCCATGGGCCCCTGTACCGCTACTCCTCCATGCTGCTGCCAGGTCCAGAGTTGTCATGGGTCCCTGTACGGCCTCCCACCATTGCTGCTGTTCCATCGCCACACTCTGCCATGTGCCACTTTCAGGTCTCCTCACACTGCGGTGGGTTCCATTTTGTCATAGGGTGCTGGCAGATTTACGGGCCTCCCATTGCTGCTGCCAGGCCCGTAATCTGCCATGGGCCCCCGTACCGACTCCTCATGCTGCTGCAGGCCCGTAATCTGTCATGGGCCCCTGTACGGCCTCCTCATGCTGCATGCCAGGTCCAGACCCCTGTGTCATGGGTCCCTGTACGGCCTCCCATTGCTGCTGTCTCCATCGCCACACTCTGCCATGTGCCACTTTCAGGTCTCCTCACAGTGCTGGTGGGTTCCATTTTGTCATAGGGTGCTGGCAGTATGGCCTCCCATTGCTGCTGCCAGGCCCGCGTAATCTGCCATGGGCCCCGTACCGACTCCTCATGCTGCTGCCAGGCCCGTAATCTGTCATGGGCCCCTGTACTGCCTCCTCATGCTGCTTAGCCAGGTCCACAGTGTGTCATGGGTCCCTGTACGGCCTCCCATTGCTGCTGTCTCCATCGCCACACTCTGCCATGTGCCACTTTCAGGTCTCCTCACACTGCTGGTGGGTTCCATTTTGTCCATAGGGTGCTGTACTTTAGGCATCCCATTGGGTGCTGTATGGCCCCATTGGCCCGGCCCGTAATCTGCCATGGGCCCCCGTACCGACTCCTCATGCTGCTGCCAGGCCCGTAATCTGTCATGGGCCCCTGTACCCCCTCCTCATGCTGCTGCCAGGTCCACAGTGTGTCATGGGTCCCTGTACGGCCTCCCATTGCTGCTGTCTCCATCGCCACACTCTGCCATGTGCCACTTTCAGGTCTCCTCACACTGCTGGTGGGTTCCATTTTGTCATAGGGTGCTGGCAGATTACGGGCTCCCATTGCTGCTGCCAGGCCCGTAATCTGCCATGGGCCCCGTACCGCCTCCTCATGCTGCTGCCAGGTCCAGAGTGTGTCATGGGTCCCTGTACGGCCTCCCATTGCTGCTGTCTCCATCGCCACACTCTGCCATGTGCCACTTTCAGGTCTCCTCACACTGCTGGTGGGTTCCATTTTGTCATAGGGTGCTGGCAGATTACGGGCCTCCCATTGCTGCTGCCAGGCCCGTAATCTGCCATGGGCCCCTGTACCGCCTCCTCATGCTGCTGCCAGGTCCACAGTGTGTCATGGGTCCCTGTACGGCCTCCCATTGCTGCTGTCTCCATCGCCACACTCTGCCATGTGCCACTTTCAGGTCTCCTCACACTGCTGGTGGGTTCCATTTTGTCATAGGGTGCTGGCAGATTACGGGCCTCCCATTGCTGCTGCCAGGCCCGTAATCTGCCATGGGCCCCTGTACCGCCTCCTCATGCATGCTGCCCAGGTCCAGAGTGTGTCATGGGTCCCTGTACGGCCTCCCATTGCTGCTGTCTCCATCGCCACACTCTGCCATGTGCCACTTTCAGGTCTCCTCACACTGCTGGTGGGTTCCATTTTGTCATAGGGTGCTGGCAGATTACGGGCCTCCCATTGCTGCTGCCAGGCCCGTAATCTGCCATGGGCCCCCGTACCGCCTCCTCATGCTGCTGCCAGGCCCGTAATCTGTCATGGGCCCCTGTACCGCCTCCTCATGCTGCTGCCAGGTCCAGAGTGTCATGGGTCCCTGTACGGCCTCCCATTGCTGCTGTCTCCATCGCCACACTCTGCCATGTGCCACTTTCAGGTCTCCTCACACTGCTGGTGGGTTCCATTTTGTCATAGGGTGCTGGCAGATTACGGGCCTCCCATTGCTGCTGCCAGGCCCGTAATCTGCCATGGGCCCCCGTACCGACTCCTCATGCTGCTGCCAGGCCCGTCATCTGTCATGGGCCCCGTTGCTGCTGCATGCTGCTGCCAGGCCACTAATCTGTCATGGGCCCCTGTACCGCTCCTCATGCTGCTGCCAGGTCCAGTAGTCTGCCATGGGTCCCCTGTACGGCCTCCCATTGCTGCTGTCTCCATCGCCACACTCTGCCATGTGTGCACACTTTCAGGTCTCCTCACACTGCTGGTGGGTTCCATTTTGTCATAGGGTGCTGGCAGATTACGGGCCTCCCATTGCTGCTGCCAGGCCCGTAATCTGCCATGGGCCATGGGCCCCTGTACCGCCTCCTCACGCCTCCTCATGCTGCCAGGTCCACAGAGTGTGTCATGGGTCCCTGTACGGCCTCCCATTGCTGCTGTCTCCATCGCCACACTCTGCCATGTGCCACTTTCAGGTCTCCTCACACTGCTGGTGGGTTCCATTTTGTCATAGGGTGCTGGCAGATTACGGGCCTCCCATTGCTGCTGCCAGGCCCAGTAATCTGCCATGGGCCCCTGTACCGCCTCCTCATGCTGCTGCCAGGTCCAGAGTGTGTCATGGGTCCCTGTACGGCCTCCCATTGCTGCTGTCTCCATCGCCACACTCTGCCATGTGCCACTTTCAGGTCTCCTCACACTGCTGGTGGGTTCCATTTTGTCATAGGGTGTGGGTGCTGGCAGATTACGGGCCTCCCATTGCTGCTGCCAGGCCCGTAATCTGCCATGGGCCCCTGTACCGCCTCTCATGCTGCTGCCAGGTCCACAGTGTGTCATGGGTCCCTGTACGGCCTCCCATTGCTGCTGTCTCCATCGCCACACTCTGCCATGTGCCACTTTCAGGTCTCCTCACACTGCTGGTGGGTTCCATTTTGTCATAGGGTGCTGGCAGATTACGGGCCTCCCATGCTGCTGCCAGGCCCGTAATCTGCCATGGGCCCCTGTACCGCCTCCTCATGCTGCTGCCAGGTCCACAGTGTGTCATGGGTCCCCTGTACGGCCTCCCATTGCTGCTGTCTCCATCGCCACACTCTGCCATGTGCCACTTTCAGGTCTCCTCACACTGCTGGTGGGTTCCATTTTGTCATAGGGTGCTGGCAGATTACGGGCCTCCCATTGCTGCTGCCAGGCCCGTAATCTGCCATGGGGGGCCCCTGTACCGCCTCCTCATGCTGCTGCCAGGTCCACAGTGTGTCATGGGTCCCTGTACGGCCTCCCATTGCTGCTGTCTCCATCGCCACACTCTGCCATGTGCCACTTTCAGGTCTCCTCACACTGCTGGTGGGTTTCCATTTTGTCATAGGGTGCTGCTGCAGGCCCGTATTGCGGGCCCCTCTCCCATTGCTGCTGCCAGGCCCGTAATCTGCCATGGGCCCCTGTACCGCCTCTCCTCATGCTGCTGCCAGGTCCACAGTGTGTCATGGGTCCCTGTACGGCCTCCCATTGCTGCTGTCTCCATCGCCACACTCTGCCATGTGCCACTTTCAGGTCTCCTCACACTGCTGGTGGGTTCCATTTTGTCATAGGGTGCTGTAGGGCCTCCCATTGCTGCTGCCAGGCCCGTAATCTGCCATGGGCCCCCGTACCGACTCCTCATGCTGCTGCCAGGCCCGTAATCTGTCATGGGCCCCTGTACCGCCTCCTCATGCTGCTGCCAGGTCCAGAGTGTGTCATGGGTCCCTGTACGGCCTCCCATTGCTGCTGTCTCCATCGCCACACTCTGCCATGTGCCACTTTCAGGTCTCCTCACACTGCTGGTGGGTTCCATTTTGTCATAGGGTGCTGGCAGATTACGGGCCTCCCATTGCTGCTGCCAGGCCCGTAATCTGCCATGGGCCCCTGTACCGCCTCCTCATGCTGCTGCTGCCAGGTCCAGAGTGTGTCATGGGTCCCTGTACGGCCTCCCATTGCTGCTGTCTCCATCGCCACACTCTGCCATGTGCCACTTTCAGGTCTCCTCACACTGCTGGTGGGTTCCATTTTGTCATAGGGTGCTGTATAGGGTTGCTGCTGCCAGGCCCGTAATTGCGGGCCCCTGTACCCACCGCTCCTCATGCTGCTGCCAGGCCCGTAATCTGCATGGGCCCCTGTACCGCCTCCTCATGCTGCTGCCAGGTCCAGTGTGTCTTCATCATGGGTCCCTGTACGGCCTCCCATTGCTGCTGTCTCCATCGCCACACTCTGCCATGTGCCACTTTCAGGTCTCCTCACACTGCTGGTGGGTTCCATTTTGTCATAGGGTGCTGGCAGATTACGGGCCTCCCATTGCTGCTGCCAGGCCCCTAATCTGCCATGGGCCCCTGTACCGCCCTCCTCATGCTGCTGCCAGGTCCACAGTGTGTCATGGGTCCCTGTACGGCCTCCCATTGCTGCTGTCTCCATCGCCACACTCTGCCATGTGCCACTTTCAGGTCTCCTCACACTGCTGGTGGGTTCCATTTTGCATCATAGGGTGCTGGCAGATTACGGGCCTCCCATTGCTGCTGCCCAGGCCCGTAATCTGCCATGGGCCCCCTGTACCGCCTCCTCATGCTGCTGCCAGGTCCACAGTGTGTCATGGGTCCCTGTACGGCCTCCCATTGCTGCTGCTGTCTCCATCGCCACACTCTGCCATGTGCCACTTTCAGGTCTCCTCACACTGCTGGTGGGTTCCTTTTTGTCATAGGGTGCTGGCAGATTACGGGCCTCCCATTGCTGCTGCCAGGCCCGTAATCTGCCATGGGCCCCTGTACCGCCTCCTCATGCTGCTGCCAGGTCCACAGTGTGTCATGGGTCCCTGTACGGCCTCCCATTGCTGCTGTCTCCATCGCCACACTCTGCCATGTGCCACTTTCAGGTCTCCTCACACTGCTGGTGGGTTCCATTTTTTGTCATAGGGTGCTGGCAGATTACGGGCCTCCCATTGCTGCTGCCAGGCCCGTAATCTGCCATGGGCCCCTGTACCGCCTCCTCATGCTGCTGCCAGGTCCAGAGTGTGTCATGGGTCCCTGTACGGCCTCCCATTGCTGCTGTCTCCATCGCCACACTCTGCCATGTGCCACTTTCAGGTCTCCTCACACTGCTGGTGGGTTCCATTTTGTCATAGGGTGCTGGCAGATTACGGGCCTCCCATTGCTGCTGCCAGGCCCGTAATCTGCCATGGGCCCCTGTACCGCCCTCCTCATGCTGCTGCCAGGTCCACAGTGTGTCATGGGTCCCTGTACGGCCTCCCATTGCTGCTGTCTCCATCGCCACACTCTGCCATGTGCCACTTTCAGGTCTCCTCACACTGCTGGTGGGTTCCATTTTTGTCATAGGGTGCTGGCAGATTACGGGCCTCCATTGCTGCTGCCCAGGCCCGTAATCTGCCATGGGCCCCCTGTACCGCCTCCTCCTCATGCTGCTGCCAGGTCCACAGTGTGTCATGGGTCCCTGTACGGCCTCCCATTGCTGCTGTCTCCATCGCCACACTCTGCCATGTGCCACTTTCAGGTCTCCTCACACTGCTGGTGTTTCCATTTTTTGTCATAGGGTGCTGGCAGATTACGGGCCTCCCATTGCTGCTGCCAGGCCCGTAATCTGCCATGGGCCCCTGTACCGCCTCCTCATGCTGCTGCCAGGTCCACAGTGTGTCATGGGTCCCTGTACGGCCTCCCATTGCTGCTGTCTCCATCGCGCCACTCTGCCATGTGCCACTTTCAGGTCTCCTCACACTGCTGGTGGGTTCCATTTTGTCATAGGGTGCTGGCAGATTACGGGCCTCCCATTGCTGCTGCCAGGCCCGTAATCTGCCATGGGCCCCTGTACCGCCTCCTCATGCTGCTGCCAGGTCCACAGTGTGTCATGGGTCCCTGTACGGCCTCCCATTGCTGCTGTCTCCATCGCCACACTCTGCCATGTGTGCCACTTTCAGGTCTCCTCACACTGCTGGTGGGTTCCATTTTGTCATAGGGTGCTGGCAGATTACGGGCCTCCCATTGCTGCTGCCAGGCCCGTAATCTGCCATGGGCCCCTGTACCGCCTCCTCATGCTGCTGCCAGGTCCACAGTGTGTCATGGGTCCCTGTACGGCCTCCCATTGCTGCTGCTGTCTCCATCGCCACACTCTGCCATGTGCCACTTTCAGGTCTCCTCACACTGCTGGTGGGTTCCATTTTGTCATAGGGTGCTGGCAGATTACGGGCCTCCCATTGGCTGCTGCTGCTGCCAGGCCCCGTAATCTGCCATGGGCCCCTGTACCGCCTCCTCATGCTGCTGCCAGGTCCACAGTGTGTCATGGGTCCCTGTACGGCCTCCCATTGCTGCTGTCTCCATCGCCACACTCTGCCATGTGCCACTTTCAGGTCTCCTCACACTGCTGGTGGGTTCCATTTTGTCATAGGGTGCTGTACGGCCTCATTGCTGCTGCTGCCAGCCCGTAATCTGCCATGGGCCCCCCCGACTCCTCTGCTGCTGCCAGGCCCGTAATCTGTCATGGGCCCCTGTACCGCCTCCTCATGCTGCTGCCAGGTCCAGAGTGTCTCATGGGTCCCTGTACGGCCTCCCATTGCTGCTGTCTCCATCGCCACACTCTGCCATGTGCCACTTTCAGGTCTCCTCACACTGCTGGTGGGTTCCATTTTGTCATAGGGTGCTGTTATGGCCTCCCATTGCTGCTGCCAGGCCCGTAATCTGCCATGGGCCCCCGTACCGACTCCTCATGCTGCTGCCAGGCCCGTAATCTGTCATGGGCCCCTGTACCGCCTCCTCATGCTGCTGCCAGGTCCAGAGTGTGTCATGGGTCCCTGTACGGCCTCCCATTGCTGCTGTCTCCATCGCCACACACTCTGCCATGTGCCACTTTCAGGTCTCCTCACAACACTGCTGGTGGGTTCCATTTTGTCATAGGGTGCTGGCAGATTACGGGCCTCCCATTGCTGCTGCCAGGCCCGTAATCTGCCATGGGCCCCCGTACCGACTCCTCATGCTGCTGCTGCCAGGCTTCTGTCATGGGCCCCTGTACTGCCATGCTGCTGCCAGGTCCAGAGTGTGTCATGGGTCCCTGTACGGCCTCCCATTGCTGCTGTCTCCATCGCCACACTCTGCCATGTGCCACTTTCAGGTCTCCTCACACTGCTGGTGGGTTCCCATTTTGTCATAGGGTGCTGGCAGATTACGGGCCTCCCATTGCTGCTGCCAGGCCCGTAATCTGCCATGGGCCCCCTGTACCGCCTCCTCATGCTGCTGCCAGGTCCAGAGTGTGTCATGGGTCCCTGTACGGCCTCCCATTGCTGCTGTCTCCATCGCCACACTGCCATGTGCCACTTTCAGGTCTCCTCACACTGCTGCTGGTGGGTTCCATTTTGTCATAGGGTGCTGGCAGATTACGGGCCTCCTGTTAGCATTGCTGCTGCCAGGCCCGTAATCTGTCATGGGCCCCTGTACCGCCTCCTCATGCTGCTGCCAGCCAGGTCCACAGTGTGTCATGGGTCCCTGTACGGCCTCCCATTGCTGCTGTCTCCATCGCCACACTCTGCCATGTGCCACTTTCAGGTCTCCTCACACTGCTGGTGGGTTCCATTTTGTCATAGGGTGCTGGCAGATTACGGGGCCTCCCATTGCTGCTGCCAGGCCCCGTAATCTGCCATGGGCCCCTGTACCGCCTCCTCATGCTGCTGCCAGGTCCACAGTGTGTCATGGGTCCCTGTACGGCCTCCCATTGCTGCTGTCTCCATCGCCACACTCTGCCATGTGCCACTTTCAGGTCTCCTCACACACTGCTGGTGGGTTCCATTTTGTCATAGGGTGCTGGCAGTTACGGGCCTCCCATTGCTGCTGCCAGGCCCCTAATCTGCCATGGGCCCCTGTACCGCCTCCTCATGCTGCTGCCAGGTCCAAAGTGTGTCATGGGTCCTGTACGGCTCCCCATTGCTGCTGTCTCCATCGCCACACTCTGCCATGTGCCACTTTCAGGTCTCCTCACACTGCTGGTGGGTTCCATTTTGTCATAGGGTGCTGTATGGCAGATTACGGGCCTACCATTCATGCTGCTGCCAGGCCCGTAATCTGCCATGGGCCCCTGTACCGCCTCCTCATGCTGCTGCCAGGTCCACAGTGTGTCATGGGTCCCTGTACGGCCTTCCCCATTGCTGCTCCTAGGCCGTAGATCCATCGCCACACTCTGCCATGTGCCACTTTACAGGTCTCCTCACACTGCTGGTGGTTCCATTTTGTCATAGGGTGCTGGCAGATTACGGGCCTCCCATTGCTGCTGCCAGGCCCGTAATCTGCCATGGGCCCCCGTACTGCCGACTCCTCATGCTGCTGCCAGGCCCGTAATCTGTCATGGGCCCCTGTACCGCCTCCTCATGCTGCTGCCAGGTCCAGAGTGTGTCATGGGTCCCTGTACGCCTCCCACTGCTCGTCTCCCATTGCCATGCTGCCACTTTCAGGTTCTCCCACAATGCTGGTGGGTTCCATTTTGCATAGGGTGCTGGCAGATTACGGGCCTCCCATTGCTGCTGCCAGGCACTTAATCTGCATGGGCCCCGTACTTGCCTCCTCATGCTGCTGCAGGTCCACAGTGTCGTCATGGGTCCCCTGTACGGCCTCCCATTGCTGCTGTATCCATCGCCACACTCTGCCATGTGCCACTTTTAGGTCTCCTCACACTGCTGGTGGGTTCCATAATGTCATGGGCTGCTGTTACCGCGTATCCTCTTGCTGCTGCCAGGCCCGTAATCTGCCATGGGGCCCCCTGTACCGCCTCCCTCATGCTGCTGCCAGGCCGTCCAGAGTACTCATGGGTCCCCCTGTACGGCTCTCCTCCTGGCATGTGCTTCCGCTGTCTCCATCGCCACACTCTGCCCATGTGCCTTCTTTTCACTGGTCTTCCTCATCACAGCTGCGGTCTTCCATTTTTGTCATAGGGTGCTGTACCTCCCATTGCTGCTGCCAGGCCCGTAAATTCTGCCATGTGAAGTCCCCGTGTCCTCATGCTATGCTGCCAGGCCCGTAAAAATTCTGTCATGGGCCCCTGTACCGCGCCTCCTCATGCTGCTTGCCAGGTCCACAGTGTGTTCATGGGTCCCTTGTACGGGCCTCCAAAAAACCATATTGCTGCTTGTCTCCCCATCGCCACACACTGCCATGTGCCGGTACTTTCAGGTCTCCTCACACTGCTGGGTGGGTTCCAGGTCACATTTTGTCATGAGTGTGCTGTATGGCCTCCCATTGCTGCTGGCAGGCCGTAATCTGCCATGGGCCCCCGTACCGACTCCTCATGCTGCTGCCCAGGCCCGTAATCTGTCATGGGCCCCTGTACCGCCTCCTCATGCTGCTCGCCAGGTCCAGAGTGTTGTCTCATGGGCCCCCGGTACCGCCTTCCCATTGCCTGCTGTCTCTCCCTCGCCACACTCTGCCATGTGCCACTTTCAGGTCTCCTCACACTGCTGGGTGGTTCCATTTTGTAATAGGGTGCTGTAACGACCTCCCATTGCTGCTGCCAGGCCCCAAAAGTCAATCCTGCCCATGGTCCCCCGTACCTGGACCTCCACTTGCTGCTGCCATGCCCGTATCTGTCATGGGCCCCCTAAAAAACCGCCTCTCATGCTGCTGCCAAGTCCAGAGTCTGTCTCATGGGTCCCTGTAACGCCCTCCCATCTGCTGCTGTCTCCTCCATCCCAACACTCTGCCATGTGGCC
>CATNWA010006287.1:0-11129 GCA_951230385.1 Staurois parvus | reverse complement strand
TTTAGTAAATAAACCCCAATATGTCTCTCAGCAGATAGCTTAGGGTGTCTACTTTCCGAAAAGGGGTCATTTCGGGGTGTTTGTTCTATCCTGGTATTTTAGCACCTCAAGAGATGTGATGCGCGGTCAGAAAGTAAAAGCTGTGTAAATTTCAAATTATCTATACCATAGTTTGTAGACGCTATAACTTTCACACAAAGCAATCAATATACACTTACTGGGATTTTTTTTACCAAAAACATGTAGCAGAATACATTTTGGCTTAAATTTATGACTAACTTTGAGTTTACGATATATTTTTTATAGCTGAAAGTAGAAAATATTGGTTTTTATCAAAATGTTTGTGTTTATTTTGTTTATAGCGCAAAAAATAAGAAGCGCACAGGTGATAAAATACCACCAAAAGAAAGCTCTATTTGTGTGAGAAAAAGGACGTAAATTTTGTTTGGGTACAGCATTGCATGACCGCGCAATTATCATTTGAATTAGTGCAGCGCCAAACAGCAAAAAAAAGGCCTGGTCATTAAGGGGGGTAAATCCTCAGGAGTGCAAGTGGTTAAACATTGTCTATAGATATTACAAATGTCTGCAGTTTGTCGCCATTGCACAGGGCATGCGCAATTTTAAAGCATGTCATGTTTGGTATCTATTTAGTCAGCATAGCATCATCTTTTAGATCTTACCAAATAATTGGCCAATCTATTGTGTTTTTGTGCATTGAAATAAAAAAAGTGCATATTTAAAAAAAAAAATGCGGGGGCGCATGCGCGGCCAGCACTGAAGATGGACGTGCAGTAGATTAGCGCCGTCCACCCGCCAGCCTAAACGTGGCTCAAACCGGCCCTGGGAAACTGTAAGTGCGAGGCACCGGTACACATAAGGTGCTCGCACACCCGCTGCAATGCCAAGGAGGAAAAAATCTCTGGATCAACCAGGGAAACTGACACAATTCTTCCCAGCCGTCGGGCCGGGAATCCAAGATGGCGCCACTTAACCAACTATCAACTTTAGTACAACAGCAAGAACATAGAATCAGCCACATTGAAAATACCATGGGAGACATAACAACGGCGCACAACAACCTAACCTCCCTGCTATCTCTGACTTGGAGCTCGCAATTGACTGGGCACATCGCCTACCTAAGCCCCCTTTTTTGCCGGCATCCACACCAAGGGATGTATTGGCCGCATTCATTTTTTTCACGTGAAAGATAAAATTATGTCGGCGGCTCGAAACCCACCGCCGCTCCCACCACTGTACACGAATCTCCGATTATATGCTGATTTGTCCAAAGCTACCCTCCTTAACAGAAAACGAATGATATCTATCACCAAGGCCCTAAGAAACCATGACATAGCATATCAATGGGGGTTTCCCACCAAACTTTTGGTGCGGCATCAAGGAAAAATTTTTACTATCAAAACATTGGAGATGGGCCTGGATCTACTGAAAGCCTGGAATATCCTCCCTGCGGAACCGCAAGAACCCGCGCAAAGTAAAAGGGGTCATTTCGGGGTGTTTGTTCTATCCTGGTATTTTAGCACCTCAAGAGATGTGTGATGCGCGGTCAGAAAGTAAAAGCTGTGTAAATTTCAAATTATCTATACCATAGTTTGTAGACGCTATAACTTTCACACAAAGCAATCAATATACACTTACTGGGATTTTTTTTTTACCAAAAACATGTAGCAGAATACATTTTGGCTTAAAATTTATGACTAACTTTGAGTTTACGATATATTTTTTATAGCTGAAAGTAGAAAATATTGGTTTTTTATCAAAATGTTTGTGTTTATTTTGTTTATAGCGCAAAAAATAAGAAGCGCACAGGTGATAAAATACCACCAAAAGAAAGCTCTATTTGTGTGAGAAAAAGGACTTAAATTTTGTTTGGGTACAGCATTGCATGACCGCGCAATTATCATTTGAATTAGTGCAGCGCCAAACAGCAAAAAAAAGGCCTGGTCATTAAGGGGGGTAAATCCTCAGGAGTGCAAGTGGTTAAACATTGTCTATAGATATTACAAATGTCTGCAGTTTGTCGCCATTGCACAGGGCATGCGCAATTTTAAAGCATGTCATGTTTGGTATCTATTTAGTCAGCATAGCATCATCTTTTAGATCTTACCAAATAATTGGCCAATCTATTGTGTTTTTGTGCATTGAAATAAAAAAAAAGTGCATATTTAAAAAAAAAATTGCGGGGGGCGCATGCGCGGCCAGCACTGAAGATGGACGTGCAGTAGATTAGCGCCGTCCACCCGCCAGCCTAAACGTGGCTCAAACCGGCCCTGGGAAACTGTAAGTGCGAGGCACCGGTACACATAAGGTGCTCGCACACCCGCTGCAATGCCAAGGAGGAAAAAATCTCTGGATCAACCAGGGAAACTGACACAATTCTTCCCAGCCATCGGGCCGGGAATCCAAGATGGCGCCACTTAACCAACTATCAACTTTAGTACAACAGCAAGAACATAGAATCAGCACATTGAAAATACCATGGGAGACATAACAACGGCGCACAACAACCTAACCTCCCTGCTATCTCTGACTTGGAGCTCGCAATTGGCTGGGCACATCGCCTACCTAAGCCCCCTTTTTTGCCGGCATCCACACCAAGGGATGTATTGGCCGCATTCATTTTTTTCACGTGAAAGATAAAATTATGTCGGCGGCTCGAAACCCACCGCCGCTCCCACCACTGTACACGAATCTCCGATTATATGCTGATTTGTCCAAAGCTACCCTCCTTAACAGAAAACGAATGATATCTATCACCAAGGCCCTAAGAAACCATGACATAGCATATCAATGGGGGTTTCCCACCAAACTTTTGGTGCGGCATCAAGGAAAAATTTTTACTATCAAAACATTGGAGATGGGCCTGGATCTACTGAAAGCCTGGAATATCCTCCCTGCGGAACCGCAAGAACCCGCGCATAGCTCTATGGAGGCAACCTGATCTTCACAAGACATATTCTTCCTCCTTTCCTTAAATATGTCCATACTTGTACCCAGGAGCAATTCTTCTTCTGATTGTCTGGCGTTTGGCCTATATTTTGGCACAGTTCGTTTAAAATGGTTGTAATTGGCTCGACCCCCGTCTGGCGGTCAAGCCCACCTGCATCCCCCAGTTTTGAGGTAGCAAAGTTGGCTACTCGAGATATTTGCATTTTTCGCAAATCCTTTTTTATTGTTATTCCCCCTACCCTTACCCCTTCCCTACCATGGCACCTTTGGACACCCACGCAACACCCATATATCACCTACTCCGACACATCTTGGAATACTCCCCTCAACAATCCGATTGAGTCACAATTCTATCACCTCCTCTTACATGCTTATCTCCTAGCAAGACACATGATCATCTGCCTCTCCCAAATACCACCTCAAGTTACGGAAAAGCAAGAAATCATGATTCCAAATGATTAATCTTACATCACTTAACGTCCGAGGTCTGAACTCGCCATATAAACGTTCATTACTCTCTAGAGAAGCACGGAAGTCACAAGCGGACATACTCTTTATTCAGGAAACACACTTCGCTACTGAAAAGGCGCCTAAATTATACCTTCACCGTTTCTCTCAAACATTTATGGCGACTAACCCCAAAAAAAAGAATGGAGTGATCACGGCCATTAAGGTCTCTTTCATTTCGCCTTTTGTCACAGAGGGCGGATCCACTTGGACGCTTTCACATTTTAGTATGCCAAATAAATGACAAGACTTATACCCTGGTAAATGTTTATGGCCCGAACTGCAAACAGCTACGTTTCTACCGTAAACTTTACAAAACCATCTCCATCCTTAAACAAGGGAAACTCATTATCGGCGGGGATTTTAACATTACGGGTAATTCGAACATGGACTCTTCTTCTACTTCAAAATCCACGAAACCAACTATCAATCAATTTCTGCACGACAATGACCTTTACGACATCTGGAGATGTCAACATGGCTCTGAAAAAGACTATACTTATTACTCCCCCTCCACATCTTTCATACTCACGGATAGACATGTTTCTCACAGATAAATGGACATTGCAACAAGTGACAACATCCAAAATTGGAACTATAACCTGGTCGGACCACGCCCCCCAATCCATATATCATTAGACGATGACCAAAACACAGCGCTCCCACCCATCTGGAGACTCAACTCTTCACTTCTGACGGCACCGGAGAACCAGCAGCGTATCCAAGAAGCCCACAAGCTCTTTTTTGACACCAACGCCACACATGATATTTCTATTACCACACTTTGGTTGGCCTATAAGGCATTCATGAGAGGTATTCTTATCCAGTTAAACGCCCGCGCTAAGAGACAACGTTCTCAACAAATTGATCAGCTCATGACTTCCATTCGCTCCAATGAAAAACTAAACAAACAGAATCCAAACCCTGACATAACAGCGACTCTAAACTCAGATAGGAACAAATTACGTACCATTTTACTCCACGCATACGACACTAACCTACAAAAAACAAAAGCTAAATTCTATGCACTCGGTAACAAGGCAAATTCACTCCTTAGTAAAACTATCAAACAAAAAAACGTCTTAAATCCAAAATATCCACAATCCGACATCCTGCTTCGCACAACATTCTGACGAACCCACAGGATATCGCAAATGCTTTTGCGGCCTACTATCAGACATTATATAATCTAAAAGAAGATGTCAATACAATCCAACCCACGACACATTCAATAGAACAATTTCTATGTAACATTAACCTCCCACACATAACCCAGTCTCAACTTGAATCCATTTCTATACCGATCTCTTCAGCGGAGATTGAAAAAATTATACGCACCCTTCCTCTGAATAAATCACCAGGGAACGATGGCTTCACTAATGAATACTACAAAGCCTTTGCCCCCGACCTCTCTCCGCACCTATCCCCCCTCTACAACCATGTCGCTACTTGTGGCGCATTCCCCCAAGACATGCTACAATCGATAATTACCACCATACCAAAACCAGGAGAAGACTCTCAACTGGTACAAAATTACAGACCAATCTCGCTCCTTAATACCGATATAAAGATATACGCTAAGATAATCGCCCTAAGACTGATCCCTTATCTACGGACTTTAATCCACCCTGACCAGGTAGGATTTATCCCTGGTAGACAAGCCCCTGATGCCACCAGACGGATTATATCCCTGTTACACCACCTTGAATTAGATCCCCAACCTTCACTCTTATTATCGCTTGATGCAGAAAAAGCGTTTGACCGAATCCACTGGAAGTTTATGACACATAAAAAAAAAATTTGGAATATCTGACTGGATGCTATCAGCCAGTTTGTCCCTTTATTCCAAGCCATCAGCCAGAGTCCTAACTGACGGCACACTTTCTCAACCCTTCTACATTTCCAACGGAACTAGACAAGGCTGCCCGTTATCCCCTATAATTTTTGCGCTACTCATTGAACCATTAGCAACCACCCTTAGAAATGACCCCAAATTCACGGGAATTAGATGCTTAAAATCTGAACACAAGATTAGCCTATTTGCCGACGACATTATCCTAATGGTCACTAATCCATACAACTCCCTCAAAACTATACAAACGCATATTCGACACTACACATCCGTATCTTACTATAAACTTAATGAACCGAAATCTTCTATTCTGAATCTACACACACCAGAGGTCACCCAAAATCTAATTTCCAAACACTTCCCCTTCACATGGGAAAAACTTAGCATACCATACCTGGGAATCAAACTGACTCCAAAGACCAACCAACTATATACCGCTAATTTTAAACCACTACTTGAATCCATCCCGCAAGAGATTAAAGGTCTACGCACCAATACTCTCTCGACGCTGGGCAGATTGGCGGCAGTTAAAATGTGTATCTTACCCAAGATACTTTACATCTTTCGCACGCTCCCTATACCAGTTCCTCACATCTTTTTTACAAAACTTCAGGCAATATTGAACAAATTCCTTTGGAATGCGAAAAAGCCTAGATATGCTACAAATCTCCTAATCCGCCCATCCTCCAGAGGCGGAGCGGGACTCCCACATATGAAATCCTATAACCTAGCCACTTTACTTGACCAGCTCTTTTTTTGGTGGCAGCCCACATCCAACAAAACTTGGACTCTGCTGGAAACCTCCTTATTTCTACCACACACCTTGTCAGACTTATTATTCATACCTCGAGGGACACACATTACGCATTTACATGGTCACCCTTGCATAATAGCCTCTCTAACAGCTTGGTATGATTTTATTTCTCATACCCAACTACGTAAGGACAACCTCCAAATTCTCACCCCACTCTCATCCCTACACTTCCTCTCTCCTCATTTAAACTTAAATTTATGGACTGACCATGGCTTACTCTATATACAAAACCTGTACACCAACAATACACTACAATCCTTTCAGACTATTAGAGAAAAATACCAAATCCCAGCTACTGAATACTTCACCTATATACGTATAACCCATGCCCTCTATAAGGCGAATGTACCATGTAGTATTAAAATCCCAGCGACTATACAGCATTTCCTACAAAAACCAACCTATCCAAAAAAAGGCATTTCATTGTTCTACAAACTACTAGTTGAATCGCAATTTAATACACACACATCGTCCATAACAAACTGGGAAAAATCAATTCAACAACCCATATCTCTGAGCACGTGGGAAAAAACTTTTACCATGACTTATAAATCTTCAAAATGCAGTTCGCACTGGGAATCGTACCTGAAAATACTCCATCAAGGGTACTTAACTCCTGTCAAATTAGCCCTATTCTATCCTCAACATTCACAAGCCTGCTGGAGACATTGTGGGGAATCAGGTACTCTAACACACTTATTATGGGCGTGCAAGTCATTAACTTCCTATTGGAATCAAGTTTTTCAAATAATCTCATCCATTACAAAGACACCAATAACCCCAAACCAGGCTCTAGCGCTCCTCCATATCGGAATAGATAAAATTCCACTGTCCTCACGCACCATCACTATACATATTCTGTCAGCCGCAAAACTCAATATCACCAGACTTTGGCGATCTACTAACACTCCCTCTTTATCCCGACTGCTGTCCGACCTTAACTTCCTATGTGAAATGGAGAGGAGAACAGCCCTCCATAACTTCTCATACAACAAATTTGAGACTCAATGGACCCGATGGTTACACAACCCCAACTGCTCGATAAAATGATTATATAATATTCGACCAAACTACATGCTTATGACATCCTAGGTGCCTCTACCCCCTCCTCCCCCTCCCCCTTTTCCCTTCCCATTCTCTCCTTTACTGTTCATACCACAATTCAATAAGGTGCACTAAATTGAGCATACCTCTCATGTAGCTGAACCAAGATTTAGCAAGGTACTTCGGCCGGTTGGCGAAGTTCCACTACCCCATTTTACCTTACCTATGCAAGATTTTGTATTAAATGTGCACCTCTCTATGCTAATGTCCTCAATTATTTTGTATGTTTCAAATTTTCCAATAAAAAATATTTGAATTTAAAAAAAAAATTGAGTTTGAAAAATCGCTGTGTGAGTAATATGTGAGATAAAAAATTGCAGCACCCACCATTTTATTCACTAGGGTGTCTGCTCTAAAAAAATATATATATATTTGGGGTTCAAATTAATTTCCTATCAAATATACTGATTTTTTGAACAAAAAGTGTCAGAAAAGGCTTGGTCTTCAGGTGGTTAGAAGAGTGAGTGATGTGTGGTATAAACTTCTAATGTTGGGCATAAAATGCCCCCCCCCCCCCCAAAATGACCCCTTTTTGGAAAGTAGACACCCCAAACTGTTTGCCGAGAGGCATGTTGAATCAATAGAAGAATTTATATTTTTACCACAAGTTTTTGGAAAATGACAACAAAAAATTTTTTTTACACAAAATTGTCATTTAAATTATTTATTGCTCACACATGCCATAGGTATATGTAGAATTACTCCCCAAAATACATTCTGCTACTTCTCCCGAGTATGGGGGTACCACATGGGAGAGACATTTTGGCAGTCTAGCCAAGCACAGGACCCCAAAATCCAATAAGCACCTTCAGGCTCTTAAAGGGCTTTATTTCCTCATTACACTTCCTGACTACCTATCACAGTTTCGGAGGCCCTGGAATGCCAGCATAGCACCAAACCCCCCCAAATGACCACTTTTTGGAAAGTAGACACCCCATGGAATTTGATAAGAAACATGTTGAGTATTTTGCAGATCTCGTTTGTTGCCACAAGTTTTTGGAAAATGAAGAAAAAACAAAAACATATTTATTCTTTCCTTTTTTTATATTTCAAAACCTTGTGAGAAAAAATGAGATCTGCAAAATACTTACCATGCCTCTTTTTAAATTCTTTGGAGTGTCTACTTTCCAAAAAGGGGTAATTTGTCGGGGGTTTGGTGCTATCCTGGCATTTCAGGGCCTCCAAAACTGTGATAGGTAGTGAGGAAGTGAAATGAAGAAGTTACGCACCTTCAGGCTTTCAAAGTGGTCATTGGATTTCAGGCTTATGTATGTGGCTAGGCTCCCAAAAAGTCTCACACATGTGGTATCCTCATACTCAGTAGAAGTAGCAGAATGTATTTTGGGGTGTAATTCCACATATACGCATGGCTTTTGTGAGCAATATATCATTTAAGTGACAACTTTGTGTAAAAAAACCCCCAAAAAAACCCAAAAAGTTGTGGAAAAAATAAATCTTCCACGGACTTAATATGCCTCTCAGCAGATAGCTTAGGGTGTCTACTTTCCGAAAAGGGGTCATTTGGGGGTGTTTGTTCTATCCTGGTATTTTAGCACCTCATGAAATGTGATAGGCAGTCAGAAAGTAAAAGCTGCGTAAATTTCAAATTATCTATACCAGCAATGGGCAAACTACGGCCCGCGGGCCGTATACGGCCCGGCGGACCTTTTAATCCGGCCTGCGGAGCTAGGCTCCCGCTAGGCTCCTCTCACAGTCCGCCCTGAAGACCGGTGTAGCATGAAAATCTGTCTCCTATGAGGATCTGTCCCCCTCGACGTATCTGCGCATGTGCCGGAGATCGCCGATCGGCTGCTAATGCCTGAAACTGGCACATGCGCAGATACATCGAGGGGGACAGATCCTCATAGGAGACAGATTTTCATGCTACACCGGAACGGCGCGGGAACACGGCGAGAGGAACGCGCGGAGCAAAGGTAAGTGAATTGACACAGGGGGTACTTGGGGACTTAATATGGGGAATTAATTACTATATGGGGGATGAATTACTATGGGGATGAATTACTATATGGGGGATGAATGAATTACTATATGGGGGATGAATTACTATGGGGGATGAATTACAATGGGGGATGAATTACTATATGGGGGATGAATTACTATATGGGGGATGAATTACTATAAGGGGGATGAATTACTATGGGGGATGAATTACTATATGGGGGATTAATTACTATGCTTACTATGGGGGAATATTACTATACTTACTATGGATGACACATACACATCATTCATCTAATCTTGGTCCGGCCCCCGGGTCCAATATATGAACCCATTGCGGCCCTCGAGTCAAAACGTTTGCTCACCCCTGATCTATACCATAGTTTGTAGACGCTATAACTTTCACACAAAGCAATCAATATACACTTATTGGGATTTTTTTTTTACCAAAAACATGTAGCAGAATACATTTTGGCTTAAATTTATGACTAACTTTGAGTTTACGATATATTTTTATAGCCAAAAGTAAAAAATACAGTTTTTTTCAAACTTTTGTAGATTTTATTAAAGCGCAAAAAATAAAAAGCGCACAGGTGATCAAATACCACCAAAAGAAAGCTCTATTTGTGTGAAAAAAGGACATAAATTTCATTTATGTACAGCATTGCATGACGGCGCAATTGTCAGTTGAAGTAGTGCAGCGCCAAACAGCAAAAAAAAAGCCTGGTCAGGAAGGGGGGTAAATCCTCAAGAGGGCAAGTGGTTAAATTGCGCTAAAAATTGGCCAGGGAAGAACAAAAGGAGAGGAAGAAGGAAGGAAGGAAAGAAGGAAGAAAGGAAGGAAGGAGGGAGGGAAGGAAGGAAGGAAGGAAGGAAGGCAGGAAGGAAGGAAGGAAGGAATAAAAGGGAGGGAATGAATGGAGCAAGGAAGGAAGGAAGAAAGAAAAAAAAAAGAAAGAAAGAAAGAAAGAAAGAAAGAAAGAAGAAGAAAGAAAGAAAGAAAAAAAAGAAGAAAGAAAGAAAGAAAGAAAGAAAGAAAGAAAAAGAAAGAAAGAAAGAAAAGAAAGAAAGAAAAAAGAAAAAGAAAGAAAAAGAAAGAAAGAAAGAAAGAAAGAAAGAAAAGGAATGGAGGAAGGGAGGCAAAGGATAAAGGGAAGGAAGGTTAGGACAGAAGGAAGGAAGGAAGGAAGGAAGGAAGGAAAGAAAGAAAGAAAGAAAGAAAGAAAGAAAGAAAGAAAGAAAGAAAGAAAGAAGGAAGGAAGGAATGCAGGAAGGAAGGATGAAAGAAAGAAAGAAAGAAAGAAAGAAAGAAGGAAAGAAAGAAAAAGAAAGAAAGAAAGAAAGAAAGAAAGAAAGAAAGAAAGAAAGAAGGAAGGAAGGAAGGAACGAAGAGAAGGAATAAAAGGGAGGGAATGGATGGAGCAAAGAAAGAAGAAGAAAGAAAGAAAGAAGGAAGAAAGAAAGAAAGAAAGAGGAAGAAAGAAAGAAAGAAAGAAAGAAGGAAGAAAGAAAGAAAGAAGGAAGGAAGGAAGGGAGGAAAGGATAAAGGAAGGAATAGGAAGAAGAAGGAAAGAAAGAAAGAAAGAAAGAAAGAAAAAGAAGAAGAAGAAGAAAGAAGAAGAAAGAGAAGAAAGAAAGAAAGAAAAGGAAAGAAGAAGGAGAAAGAAGAAAGAAAGAAGAAAGAAAGAAAGAAAGAAAAAGAAAGAAAGAATGAAGGAAGGAAGAAAAAAGGAAAGGAAGGAAAGGGAAGGAAGGAAGGGAAGGAAGGAAGGAAAGAAAGGAAAGAAGAAAGAAAGAAAAAAGAAAGAAGAAAGAAAGAAAGAAGGAAGAAGGAAGGAAGGATGGAAGGAAGGAAGGAAGGAAGGAAGGAAGAAGAAGAAGGAAAAAAGGAAAGAGGAAAGAAGAAGGAAAGAAAGAAAGAAA
>CATNWA010006286.1:0-11922 GCA_951230385.1 Staurois parvus | reverse complement strand
TAATAGCTAGCTGGGAACCCATCTGGGCCTGGGGCTGTGGACCGCTTCAAAGTATTAATTACCCTATTTATTTATTTATTTATTACATCGAGTTTATATAGCGCCAAAGGGTTTGCTCAGCGCTATACAATAGGGGGGACAATACATGGCACAGTACAAAAAAAACAGACAGCGTACGAGGGGTAAGAGGGCCCTACTCTTTCAAGCTTACAATCTAGGAGGGAGGGGGTAGTGGAACAAGGACCCTAAGGACTTACTCCAGCGTACATAGGGAGTGGTATAGAATCAAACCAGGATTCAGCCGCGGGAGAAGCGGCCGTACGCGGAGGGGCTAGTAGGGAGAAATAGAAATTTTTTAAAATATCCAGAACCTCTTGAGGCAACGAGGAAATACCTTTTTTACGTAATTTATATACACAAGGAGGACGAAGTGATTAAGTTTGCGGGCAAACATCGTAGAGCCCGAATTACTATATAATAATGACTCCTTAGACCAGGGGTGTCCAAACTTTTTTCAAAGAGGGCCAGATTGGATGAAGTGAACATGGTGGAGGGCCAAACATTTTTCCGAACATTCTTTGAACCATTACAATAAATGCAAATAAATTATTTTATGCTAAGTTAATTGCAAACTACATACTTTTCATTTCATAACATTAAGATCAACTGACAGCTGAGTTTTCACAATGTATTGACAACAAATTTAAAAAAAAACTTACCTGCACTATTGTGAAGGGTGAAAAAGGTAGCTGGAGCTGAAGTCTCTGCTCGGCAGCCGGGAGGGGAAGAGAAACCCACTTCACGCTGGAAGCCCGGCCCTGACGTCACCGCCCTCTGTCGCTCCCAGCGCAGCGCAGTCACGCATGCGCACTGCTCTCAAACAGAAGACTGTCTGCCACAGAAGGGAGGGCCGTGCGACAGCCGCATTTACACAGACCAGGGAGAACGTGCCGCAGTCAGGCATGCGCACTGCCCTCTGCTCTCAAGCAGAAGACTGTCTGCCATAGAAGGGAGGGCCACATTACACAGAGCAGGGAGGGCTGTTGGAGGGCCGTATTAAACCGACCCCCGAGCCGTAAATGGCCCGCGGGCCGGACTTTGGACATGCCTGCCTTAGACCAATGCAGTACTTTCTCAGTTTCCTGGGACAGCAGGGTATTAAGCTCAAGGCGCTTTTGGGCTATCATATGCTTATTCAGCAAAGACGGGTTACCAATATGAGTTCTATAATGGATTTTCAGCTCCTTGGTAAGCATCTGGATCTGCCGCCAATGTGCTCTATTCCTAGTGGCTGCCATAAAAATAAGGCAGCCTCGAAGAACTGCTTTGTGCGACACCCATAGTATGGCCGAGGAAGTGTCAGAAGTGTTCTTTAGCTGAAAATACTCCTGAATTGACTTAGCTACTTCCTTACTTGTGTCAGGGTCGGTGATCATAGAGTTAGTCAGCCGCCAGGAGTAGGGAGTGTCCGCAAGACCTATAAAAGTGATAGACAATGGAACTATTTTATGATTGGACCAAGGACACAGATGAATACCAGCATCCGTGGAGTTGGCCAGGATAATTGGAGAGCAATAAATATAATCCAGTCTAGCATAGGAACTTTGAGGGTGAGAACAAAAAGTATAGTCCTTGGCCCCAACATTATGCGCCTTCCAGAAATCTGTCAATTAAAATGAATCTAAGCGTTTCGTAAGTGATTTCGGGAAAGCTAGGGAGAGGGATGAAGAGGTACTCCTACCCAGCAATGGATTGGTCACCAGATTGAAGTCACGGCCCACCAACAAATGAGTAGAGATACTTGTCAAGAATGTTGAAAACATTTTAAAAAAAAGGTTGCCTGGGCCAAATTCTAGGCATAAACATTAGCTATCGTAAGTTCACTGCCTTAGAGCGTGCCATTGATAATAGTGAACCTACTCTCTGGATCGTGGTAGACCTGCTGAACGTCTACTATTAAAGAGTTGTGGAGGAAGATTGCCACCCCCTTTCTTTTAAAGGAGTGTAATGTGTAGAAAGCCTGTTTATATGCTTTTATGAAAGAAAGTAGGGTGTTTATCTACTGCGAAACGAGTCTCCTGCAATAAGAGAATGTTCGCCCCTAGCCTCCTGTATTTGAAGAAATTCTGTCCTGCATTTATGTAGTCTATTGAAACCCTGGACATTATAAGAGAAGCAATGGATCACCATTTTTGAAAAAATAACAAGAAGCCCATGATAACATTCTTATACAGTCATGTACCAAACAAAAACAAGTAAAGATGGAAGCGAGGCAAAACAGGCACTTTAACTACACTAATAGAAATAAACCATGGATCAGGTAGGCAAGTCACCCCACCTGAAAAGACAGAAAACAAACCATATTCTCCAAGGGCCTAAATGGCATCAGGGTGGGGTAGCATGGCACCAGCCTCCGTGGTGGATCCAGCCTGCAAGCAAAAGATTAAGGATAATTCACTCGTAAAGGTCAAAGTCTACACGTCAAGGTATAGAGGGAGTCAGCCCAAACATGACGGACTCTACTAAAAAATAAAATACCAAGGACCTGTCCCACATAACAATCAGGTGGGAGCCAGAAGAGCAGGTAGATAAGTTCACTGTCAGCCCGCTTCATGTGGAATCCTCCTCCTGTCACGTCTTGGAGATGGAGTGTTCCAAATGGGAGATACCAGAGGGGTTGAAGGGAGGTGCTAAGGTTCGGCAGCTTCTTCAAGGCCTATCTTCACCAAGATTTCCTGACCTTCCAAAGGATTAGTGGCCGCGTACATGCTTCCATTGTGGGGGATGATTAATTTAAAGGGAAAACCCCATTTATAGCGAATACGAACCAAAGAGAGGGCTGAAGTGATCTCATTCATTTTACTCCGCTTCTCCGGGGTGGCTTGAGAGACATCTGGGAATATTCGGAGAGTTGAACTCTCCAGGGATATCGCCGGGGTGTTGCGAGCCGCCCTAAGAATGAGTTCTCCTTTACCAGGAAATCTTTCATGCACAAGACTGTCGCGAGGGGGTTTATCTGCAGTGGGTTTAGGACGTAATGCTGTGTGTAACCGATCACAAGCGAAAGCTTTAGACTCCTGATCTGGAAGAAGGGACTTGAACAACTTAAGCATGGCCTGTGAAAGATCCGTAACAGTCTCGGAAACCCCACGAACGCGCCAATTATTCCTCCGATTACGATTATCCAAATTCTCCACCTGCGCCTCTAGTTGATTAAAGGCAGAATGTAAAAGTTCATGATCTCTGGAAAGCTCACCATAGGCCAAGCTAACTTCATCGTGCTTATTTTCTAAGCAATCTGTTCTGGCCCCAAGTGCAGCTATCTCCTGGGAGAGGACATTAGTGCTCTTATGAAGCTCTGATTGAAACTTAGCGGCTAATTTGGTGTACATAGAGTCCAGGCAGTTTTCTAAATTCCCCTTTGTAAGCTGCTGAGAGTACTCACGGTCCTGTGCAGAAGGCAAGGTTGCTGTGTCCTGTGAGAAATGTGGAGGGGATGCTCCGCCAGCGCCATCTTGGGACATGCTGCACTGCTCCTGAGTCCGCAGTAGATAGGTACTTTTGAGCGGTGCCCTTACCTTTTTTGTTTTTTTTCTTGGTTGACAGCATGCACCAAATATTCCTGAGGGTGTTAGGCTTGCTAGTGTGAAAATTAGGTGGTAGTCTGACCCCGGAAAGCAGGCAATAGCAGAGGTGGGAGCGGAGCTCCTACAGCATGCGGCCATATTCCAGGAAGCCGCACATGTGCCCCCTCCAAACATATAATTTTTTTTAAAGCGGACACCCTAGTGAATAAAATGGTGGGTGTTGCAATTTTTGATGCCATAGTACACACACAGCGTTTTATTCAAACACCAATTTTTTCAAAAAATAAATTTTTGGTTTACATTTAATGCACAATAATTATTTGGTAAAATATAAAAAGATGATGGTATGCCGAGTAAATGGATACCAAACATGACATGCTTTAAAACTGTGCACGCCCCGTGCAATGGCGACAAAGTACATACATTTTTAATATGCATAGGTGACACTTTAAAAGTCTTTATAGGCTAAAGCATCTGGCGTTTGCAGCGATACCTCACATACAGTGAGGATCGAAAGTTTGGGCACCCCAGCTAAAAATTTGTATTAATGTGCATAAAGAAGCCAAGGAAAGATGGAAAAATCTCCAAAAGGCATCAAATTACAGATTAGACATTCTTATAATATGTCAACAAAAGTTAGATTTTATTTCCATCATTTACACTTTCAAAATAACAGAAAACGAAAAAAATGGCGTCTGCAAAAGTTTGGGCACCCTGCAGAGTTAATATCTTGTACTGCCCCCTTTGTCAAGTATCACAGCTTGTAAACGCTTTTCGTAGCCAGCAAAGCGTTTTCAGATGTCAATATCCTCCACTATGGTGAAGACCTGTATCAATGGCACCTGTTTGAACTTGTTATCAGTATAAAAGACACCTGTCCACAACCTCAAACAGTCACACTCCAAACTCCAATATGGTGAAGACCAAAGAGCTGTCGAAGGACACCAGAAACAAAATTGTAGACCTGCACCAGGCTGGGAAGACTGAATCTGCAATAGGCAAGCAGCTTGGTGTGAACAAATCAACTGTGGGAATGAATGGGGCCATGTATCGTGAGATTTTGAGTGCAAACCTTCTTCCATCAGCAAGGGCATTGAAGATGAAACGTGGCTGGGTCTTCCAACATGACAATGATCCCAAACATGCCACCCAGGCAGTGAAGGAGTGGCTTCGTAAGAAGCATTTCAAGGTCCTGAAGTGGCCTATCCAGTCTCCAGATCTCAACCCCATAGAAAACCTTTGGAGGGAGTTGAAAGTCCGTGTTGCCCAGCGACAGTCCCAAAACATCACTGCTGTAGAGGAGCTCTGCATGGAGGAATGGGCCAACATACCAGCAAAACAGTGTGTGCCAACCTTGTGAAGACTTACAGGAAACGTTTGACCTCTGTCTTTGCCAACAAAGTATTGAGATGAACTTTTGATATTGACCAAATACTTATTTTCCACCATAATTTGCGAATAAATAATTTCCAAATCAGCCAATGTGATTGGATTTTTTTTCTCATCTTGTCTCTCATAGTTGAGGTCTACCTATGATGCCAATTACAGGCCTCTCTCATCTTTTTAAGTGGGAGAAGTTGCACAATTGGTGGCTGACTAAATACTTTTTTTTGCCCTACTGTGTGTGTGTGTGTGTGTGTGTATATGTGTGTGTATATGTATATATGTGTGTATATATATATATATATATATATATATATATATATATATATACACACACACACACACACACTACAGTGGCTTAGTGGTTAGCATGTCTACCATGCAGTAAATGGGTCATGGGTTCAATTCCCAACCATGGCGCCTCCTGCATGGAGTTTGCATGTTCTCCCTGTGCTCCACAATATTGAGGCAATTAGTCACGACATCCTAGAAGATTTTTTTCCCCTCTTTCCATCAGATTTATTTTCTGATCTTCCCACACTACCAAATAAGACACGCCACCTCTTTGGTGGTAAATTAAAAAAATTAGACTTATATCCATCGCAAACCACCAATGGTGAGACAAATACTTTCTTAACCAATATCTCACATATAAAATTACCCCTAGAAGCCTTAGAATTTTGAAGTCCTGTCCCTTTTTGGATTCTGCTAACCAGAAAAATTGGCAAAATCTGCCCGAATTTTGTACCTTCAAGTGGATTGAGGTCATCATCTCCCAAAGAGAGACAAAATTCCAACAACACACACAACACATCCAAATCATGTTACAGATATTCCGTGACCGTGGACACAACTTACCCACACAGTGGATCAAAACCCTAAAAAAGAACACCAAACATCAAGAGAACCTTATAGTATCCAACAAACTCGCCAAATTCAAAAGAGACTTAGATGACTACAACCACAATAAAGTTTTCACATGATAAAAAAATCACACCATCCCTGCCCTCATGGATTTAGTCCTCCCCCCCCGCATTCAGCACATCACAACACTACAAACCACGAGAACCCATCCCTCTTATCCCAACACGGCCCCTTAGACCCAAAAAGCCGAATCTTACACACCACATTAACCATTCCAGTAACACAAGCCTACATACAGCAAAACATACACCCAATCCTCGCCCCAACACCAAAACACCTCTTCACAACATTTCTGTAAACCACCCCAGCAACCATGCAAATACATCCCATACCATCCCCACCTCAGAACCCAACTCTATAGACAAGACACCCAAAGACATCCACATCCCTATCACCATTACCCACACAAACACCACCCAATCCATACCCCTCTCCGCCCATAACACAAATGGCATCACTTTTGGTGTCACTACTCCCACAAGCAACCACCACAACTCCAGTCTCATTTCCACCCACTCTTCTACCAACACTTCGTCTTTTTTAGGTCCAAATCCCCCCCCCCCCCTCCGGAAAAAGAAAACACACAGGCTGTAGGGGGGGGGACGAAACAAACACTGCATCACACACCAAACACTAACATCGCAAACTGTAAAAAATCTTCAACCTATCCAACCACCAGTTATCAGACACTGAAATTTCTTTGCTTAATCGTGGTCTAAACTTTGCCCCCACTTCCCCACCGAACCTGTTCACACTATTCAAAGACCTGAACAAATTTATAAGTAATCTCACCCTAAAAAGATTCTTTCACATTCAATCCAAAAAAAACCAGCCCATTGGCGCCTCAGCTGACACAGAAGATATCAACCTCCCAACCCCATCTGATTCAGACGTTTTAGACATATTAGAACAACTATTCGCTGAATCTCACCCAGATGATTGTCCATCTCTAGATTTTACACTTTCAACTTTCTTCACAATTTATCAATCCCCCACCCATTGTTCACACCAAGCTTAGGCCCAAATCAGTATTCAATCCCACACATTCCAAGGGTCCCTACTTAGAAAGCTTCTACAGAGTGGTCGACTCAGAATTCATTAAACTATGTAACCCCAGCCAACAACATTCCTCTTCAAATCACAAAAAAATTAAAAAGAATCCATTACTACCTTGTCCAGCAACAAGAATATTATCAAACCGGCCAACAATGGTGGCGGCATTGTACTTCTCAATACTACTGATTTATATAGGTGAAGCCCACAGACTCCTCTCAGACACATCCACTTACCTCAAATTAACCAAAGACCCGCTACCTGAATTCAAACAAGATGCACTATTACTAACAAACACAACCTTACTTGAGGGAGTCATCACCAAACAGGAAACTTTTTATCCAAGGACTACTACAACACCCCGTACTTCTATTTCCTGCCCAAAGTGCACAAAACCCCAAGTAACCCACCAGGAAGACCAATTGTAGCGGCCACAGGGAGTATCACCAGCGGTTTTTCCCAATACATTGACCACTTCCTACAACCCCTGGCACGGGCTCAACATTCATACATCCGAGACAGAGGACATTTGTTAGAATTACTTAAAGCATACACCTGGGAACCCGAATACTGTTGGGTCTCGTTAGATGTCTGTTCATTATACACCTTGATACCTCATGACGTAGGCATCACGGCCATCCAGCATTATCTATCCTTGGATCCATCACTCAATCCCAGACAATCATCTTTTATAATAGACGCCACCACATTTTGCCTCAAACATAATTATTTCACATTTTAACCACGACTTTTACCTACAAACTCTGGGCACAGCCATGGGAGCCAACTTTGCACCCTCATATGCCAACCTAACTATAAGCTTCTGGGAGGACAAATACATATGGAGCAACAACCCCTTTACCCCACACATCATTTTTTACGGCCGCTATATAGACGACATAGTCATTTGGGATGGCCCTATGACACACACAGACCAGTTTGTAACATAGTATTCCTTGATCTTGAATTATATCATGACAATCTAAAAATACACACAAAGAATCATTTTAAACCTGTATCTGGCCACTCTTACCTCCACTTCAACAGCTGTCACCATCCCAAATGGATCCAGAATATATGAAAAGGACAATTTTGTCTTAGACAAAACTGCACCACAGACTCAGATTACAACCTCCAGAGCGACATTGTAATCAAGAAATTCCAAGACAAAGGTTACCCACACAAGTTGGTAGACACCACCTACTCCTTCTACCGAGAGGGCAGATCCCCAACAAATAACAGTATAGAGCCTTTAAACCCAGGTCAGATTTATTACCAAATTCCACAAAAACAAAAACTTTCATTGGCCGATACTACTACAGGACCCTCATCTAATAGACATTTTAGATACAAAACCAAAATACACTTACCTCAGAGCCACCAATCTTAAAAATAGACTTGCCCCTAGCAAATACAACCCACCTACCAACACATCCAACACACCTAGCCTCGTACCCATTGTAGGTATGTACAGATGTAATAAAGCTCTATGCAAAACTTGTCAATTTGTTAAACATGGCCAAAATACCTTCACCTCAAAAGGAAAAACCTACACACTAAGAGAATTTTACAATTGCTCCACCGACCATATGATTTATTGTTTATCCTGTCCCTGTGGCCTCTTATATGTGGGGCGCGCACCATCGGACCCCTCTGCGCCAGATTTGGCAAGCACAGACTTCTCATAGAAGATGGTAAGGACAAACACAGCGTCCCCCGCCATTTTCTGGAATATCATCAAAAATCCTCTGACTACCTACAAGTCTGGGTTTTAGAATCCTTCCCCAATAATCTTTCAGAGTCTGAACGCTTCAATAAACTCTGTTCACAAGAAACCTATTGTCTATTTATATTAGACACACTGTCCCCAGGTGGACTCAACAAGGAATTAGACATTAACACCATATTATAAACACCACAACTTTCTAGTCTATATTCAACCACCATTTTTATACCTGTATTTTTCACCGATTCATTTTTATTTTTACCTTTTATTTATATTTGTTATATTTTACTTTATTTTAATCTTCACTTACAATTATCAATTTTTTCTTTTATTATTAATATCTACTCCTATATCTATGCATCATCCCCCCGCTATTCCAACTCTCTCTCTCTCTCTATAATTATCTTTATTATATAATTTTGTTATTATACCTATACTTATTACCCACATCAATCCCCTTTTACTTACACCTAAGGGAGGATTATGCATAGTCTTATTATATTACCAATATGTTTATTATTATTACCACTATGTTCGTTATTCCAATTAATACTATGATTACTACTATAATTAAGCCCTTTATGTGCTATAACCTCATCACATCATTTGCAACCATTCTGTCATGCCACTGAATGTACCATCTGTTTACCACTGTTATTCCACTGTTGCAAGGTGATCCCCATATCCCATACCACTCACCATGTACCTCCATTTTTATTATATAATTTTATCCCATCTCTCATTTTTGGATTTCTTGTTCTTTAACCACTTGCCTACCAGGCACTTATACCCCCTTATTTACCAGGCCAATTTTCAGCTTTCAGCGCTGCCACACTTTGACAATTGCGCGGTCATGCAACATTGTACCCATATGAAATTTTGATAATTTTTTTCTCACAAATAGAGCTTTCTTTTGGTGGTATTTAATCGCCATTGGGCGCTTTACTTTTTGCGCTATAAATAAAAAAAGTGCAAAAAATTTGAAAAAAAAAAAAGTTTCTTTGTTTCTATTATAAAATTTTTCAAAGAGGTATTTTTTCTCCTTCACTGATGTGCGTTGATGAGGCAGCACTGATGGGCACTGATAGGCAGCACTAAAGGGCACTGATAGGCAATACTAATGAGGTGGCACGGATAGGCGGCACTGATAGACAGCACTAATGAGGTGTCACGGATAGGCTGCAATAATATGCAGCACTGATAGGCGGCACTGATAGGTGACACTGATGATGGGTACTGATAGACGGCACTGACTGGCATCACTGCTGGGCACTGACTGGCACAACCCCTGGGCACTGACTGGCAGCACTGCTGGGCTGCACTGCTGGGTGGCACTGGTGGGTGGGCACTGGTGGGTGGCACTGGTGGGTGGGCACAGGTGGGTGGCACTGGTGGGTGGGCACAGGTGGGTGGCACTGCTGGGCACAGGTAGGTGGCACTTCTGGACACAGGTAGGTGGCACTGCAGAGTGGCACAGGTGGGTGCACTGCTGGGCACAGGTGGATGCACTGCTGGGCACAGGTGGGCAGAGCTAGTGGGCGCACTGCTGGGCACAGGTGGGCGGAATTTGCGGGTGGCATTGCTGGGCACCGATCATCAGGGCACTGATCATCAGTGCCCTGATGATCGGTGCCGATCCCCGCTCTGACAACTGCCGGTTCTCGGCAGTACTTTCCTCACGATCTGACAGCGTGAGGAAAGTGCAGCCGAGAACCGGCACTTGCATTTCCCTGTGATCAGCGTGTCATTGGACACCGCTGATCACGTGGTAAAAGGCCGCTGTGATTGGCCTTTTACCACATCACGTGATCAGCTGTGTCCGCAGGAGAGCGCGTTCTGGGAGGACGTCATATGACGTCCACCCAGAACTGGCGGGCCGCAGTGCAGCCGTCATTCGGCTATCTGCGATCGGCAGGTAGTTAACCTTCTCATTAAACACTTTTGAATGGCCTTTTCCTGACAATCCTCTCCAGGCTGAGGTCATCCCTGCTGCTTGTGCACCTTTTTCTTCCACACTTTTCCCTTCCACATCACCCCTCTGATGATGTGTACTCACACGATACGCGTTAGGGAAGTGCCAAGCTTTTATCCTTTGTACATGTACCTCTGGTTTGGCCGTTTATGAGCAGCTGAACCTTTGTTAGTAAGTTCTTTTCTGATTACTTATCAACTTTAATAAACGTTATCACACTATTTGAGGCCTTTTTCCACGGGCTCTTTATTTCTGGGGAGCCTGTAATCCTGAAGGTCCTGGGGCTGAGCCTAGCAAAGAACACATCTGCAAGTGACATCCCTGGATCCATGATACAGCTCCTCCTGGAACGGATGACATCTAGTGGTCGCCCTATAGATGACATCCGCCTGATCCATTAATACAGTGGCTGGACTCAGCTTCCATCCGTATAGATGACATCTAGTCTAGTCACCCTACAGATGACACCTCCTTGTTCCAGTGATACAGTGGCTGAGCACCAGGGGCAGGTCTTAAATGCCCCATGCGCTTTAATATGCGCTATCTGGTTAGTGCATTATTTGGCTATCTCTTATTTCTGAAAGTCACTACTTTTGGTTCCTTACATATTGGAGACTGTATGCATATTCAGCACATCTGATGAACTTACGCTGACATTTTACTGATCCACAATCATATGTGGTCTATCATATGTTTAATCACTATTTGGGTTAGCGCTGCACTTTCATTCTTTATCATTTACTCTGGAGGTTCCCGAGGTGCCTTTTTGTGCCAGCAGCTACCCTATTTACATCCATATACTGCGCTCGATTTTATATATAGATTTTATATATAAGTTTATTTTATCCGTGCATGGGTATTCTAGTTCACATGGGGTTTCTAGTGCGGACCAAAAAAAGGGTCCTGCACCTTTTTGGTGCAGATGCGGTGTGATTGGAGCCATACAAAATGTATGGCTCTAATCGCACCGCCCACAATTCGCATGTGATTTGCACATGAATGTGGAGTGGTTGCTGTGCGAATCACATGCGATATACCGCACTGTACAAGTGTGAACCCAGCCAGACTACAGCATTAGAATTGCAAGTTTTTCTTGCTGTGTGATTTCTTGAACTTCCAGTTATTAGACTGATTCATAACATTTAGTTCAGTAGAGAGTTGAGCAGAGAGTAAAAAGAAAGATGAAAAAAGGGAAGGGGGGGAAGAGGAATTATTTTTGGAGGGGACAGAGGGAGAGTAATAGGAAAATAAAAGGAAGTGAGCACCAATGTTCATCT
>CATNWA010006285.1:0-10651 GCA_951230385.1 Staurois parvus | reverse complement strand
TTTATAATTTTTTTGTTGGGAAGGGGTCTATTTGGGGGGAGGAGTCTATTGTTGCTGGGTTTTTGGCTGGGGGTCTGTTGATAAATGGCTTCTGAGAGATTGTTGTTGCTACTGGGGGTCTTTTTTTGTGGGAGGTTATTTTTTTGTATTTCTTTGTTTCTGGGTGAGAGTTTTTTGTTGGTGGTTTGTGAAAAAACTACTTTCGGGTTTATCTTTAACAGTTTCAAATGCAAATGATTTCTCCCCCAAAATAATTTTTTGGGTCGGAAATTTTTAAAAAGCAGGGGTACTGGGAGGTAGGTAGGGGGTGGGGGCCAAGAGACAGTGCTTGAAGGGGGGTTTGGGGGTGGGGTTGGGGTTGGGGGCGGAGAAAATACGTGGCTTAGAAAAAGGGGGGGTTTCCCCGGGTCCCTATTTTCTGGGGAAAAAAAAATCCCTGGGGGGAAAGTATTATTTTAGTAAAAATGTTTTTTTAAAAGGGAACTTTTTTTTTAATCTGCAGTTTTGAAAATTTTTGTAAAAATGCAATATGGGGGGACCTGGAGGTGTTCTGTACAAAGTTGGTGTAAACACCCAAGAAAAATTTTATTTCCTGCTCGTGTGTTGGCTCACTGATTTTCCCAGAAGTCTGCACTAGGATACAAGTCGATTTCAGACATCCCCGGCAAAAAAAAAAAGTCATGTTTTGGTGAGTTTACTCCCAGAAAAAAATATCAAAATTTAAAAGAGCAAAACCCCTCCCCTTCCTCTTTTCAGCCCTGCGTGCAAAAAGCGTTTGAATAATTATGAAAGCCCACGCCACTTCCGATTCACACATTCACTCAGCACATGGACACAGACATACACAAGTCTTTTCTTCAGAAATAACAAAAAGGTAGGAATCTGCTTGCAAAGTTTACATCCCTGCATGTACAGAGATCACCTCAGAGGGAAATGTTTTTTCTCAACACAAACTGAAGTTACATCTTTTTATGTCTTAGTTCTTAAATGTATTTATACACACACACATTCAGGAAAGGAAAAAAAAACCCTTTCTGACAAACTTGCAAGTCCACACAAATTGTGAAAAAATTTAACCCAGTGAATGATAAATTCGGATTATTTTAGTTCACAGAGATTTCGAGAGCTGATCTCGACAGGTTTATCCAAAATTATCCAAAGAGGACAAACACAAAAAACTTTTCACCATATGATTACTTCATACAATCAGGACAGTATTTCGTTCCAACACAAAATTGGAGGAGCACAAACATACGCATTGCCCCTGAAGTAACAGAATAACATTAATAATATATGACATCCCCTACTCTGAAGGTTCTACAATTTCATGTCAGTAGGAGAGTTTCCATAAGTCGAGTAACCTCCTCACTTTTCACATATGATATACTCATTCTCAGGATGTAAGAATGATCGTTCTCATTGGACACAAAAGATGAATTAGCCTAAAATCCAGGCCAGGCTTATTTCTCAGCAGAACGTGCAGTGCGAACTCATCATTCTGCCACCAATCCGGCACTGGCCACTGTAGCTCACCTATTATCTACGTGTCTACCTATAAACACATGAAGTAGACGTTTTGTAGTTTGAAAAGTAACAGTCCCTCTTGTGAGGGGCATCCACGTCCTGCACGCCTAAGTGCATAGATGCCGATGCGCCCAGGGGTGAACACCGCGGCCAGTGGGGGAAGAGGCACGGAGCAGGGGATGCGGTGTCGCAGGGTGCAATGTGTGGGAGGATAGGAACCAAAACTGGAGTTTACTAATAGAGGGGTGCCGGCTGGTGACTAACCTTTGTGTTGCATAAGCTAGCTAACCATATGAGAGGCTGTGGAGGGTATGCAGAGGTGAGATGCAAATACTTGACTGCAGCAGCTTACCATTGCACATCCCCCATCCCTCTCCTACACTGCCCTCTAGTATAGGATAGCTAGCTTTGCCAATATTCACAAATGTCCTCAGCCTGCCCCCCCTCTATAGTAACCCGCATGCACAACCTGAACTGGCAGCTCAACCTTTACAACCCCCTGTCCACAGCTCACCTCTGCACCCCCTGTCCACCACCTCACCTTGGCACCCCCTGTCGCACACCTACACACTATGCCCATCCCGTCTACAGCTCACCTTTCGCACCCCCCTGTCAACAGATCACCTCTGCACCCTGGCATCCCCAGCTCATCTTCCCTCATATCGATAGATTACCCCAATGGAACCTCCTACTACCATAAGCTCACTCTCTGACAAAACCCCCCCACCCCCGTGTCCACAACCCTCATCACCTTTGCACACCTGTCCACAGCTCAACCTCTTGCACACCCCTGGCCATCTCCACACCTCATTCCTATTTATTTATTTATTTATTTATTTATTCCAGGTGCTTATATATCGCCATCAATTTATGCAGCACTTTACATTTATATTGTACATTCACATTAGTTCCTAACATTCAAGGAGTGTACAATCTAAGGTCCCTAACTCCACATTCATACACATACTAGGGCCAGTTTAGACAGGATCCAATTCACCTATCAGCATGTCTTTGGAGTGTGAAAGGAAACCAGAGTACCCAGAGGAAACCCACGCAGGCACAGGGAGAACATGCAAACTCCAAGCATGTAGTGCCGAGTTGGGATTTGAACGACCCTAACACTATTGCCAGGCGAAAGTGCTAACCATTTAAGCACTGTGCTGCTCATCTCTACACTTCCCTCCACAACTTACCTCTGCACCCTCATCCCACAACGCTATGCAGTTCACCTCTGCACCCCCCATTCCACAGCTCACTAACGCACCCTCTGTCCACTGCTTACCTCTGAACCTCCCATCTGTAGCTCACCTTTGCACACCCCTGTATGCAGCTCACCTCTGCACCAGGGGATTTGGGGCCAGTTGATGCAGAGGTGAGCTTAGTTGGGGGGCATGGGAATGCAGAGGTGAGCTTAGTTGGGGCCAGGGGTGCAAAGGTGAGCTGTGGACAGGGGGTACAAAGGTGAGCTGTGGACATGGGGTGCAAAGGTGAGTTGTGGACAGGGGGTGCAGAGGTGAGCTGTGGACAGGGGGGCGTTGTGCAGCGGTGATCTGCAGACATTTGTGGACAGGGATTGCAGAGGTAATTTGTGGATGGGAAATATAGAGATGAGCTGTGGACAGGGGGTGAAAAGGTGCAGTTGGAACAGAGGGTGCGGAGGTGAGCTGAGACAGTTGTGGATGGTGGAGGTAGGTTGTGGATGGGAAGTGAAGAGATGAGCTGTGGATGACGTGGTGCAGAGGTGAGCTTTGGACTGGAGTTTAGTGGTGGGCTTTGGACAAGGGTGCAGATGTCCGTTGTGGACAGAGGGATGTAGAGATCACTTTTGGACAGAGAGGTGAAGAGGTGAGCTTTGGATGGCGGGGTGCAGAGGTGAGCTTTGGATGGTGGGGTGCAGAAGTGAACTTTTAGATAGGGGTACAGACATGAGCTTTGTTTCAGGGGAAGAGGTGAGTTGTGGACAATGGGGTGAAGAGGAGAATGATGGGTATTGTTTGCTTAAGGATGGGGGGAGTCACTGGGGAAGATTTTTACTTGGTGGGAAGAGACATCACAACATGCAGAGTTCATTGGTTGAGTCTGCAAGGCAGAATAAACAAATTTTTAATGTGGGGGGGAAAGCTCTTTACTGGTGGGAGGGGTGGATTTGGGGAGAATTTGGGGGGGGGGGGAGGGGGGAGTAATTTTTTTGGACTTCAAAACTGGCCTGTTATGAGATATGCACTCCTGAACCCTGCACTTTGTAAGTAGTACACTTTCTAAACTCTGCATTCTGTGTTATGCAATCCTGGTTTTATTTACTAATGCCCCTTTAAAACCCCTCCACTGTGCAATTTGGCCACAGCCACCCTATGATGTAGCGTGCATGATGCGCTGCATTGCTACTTTCCCCCCCCCCCGAAAACCTGTCCTGGAAAATTGTATGTTGGAGCAAATAAAAAAACTATCACCAAAAAGCACCCCAACTGCCTCTGTGGCAAGTGCACTAATAGGGCAACATTTTTATATTTAATATGATAAAGTGTAGTAGTAGTAGAGCGAGAGATAATGAAAGTGAATGCAGCATTCAGCATTCTTTTCATTTACTGTAAATTGTTTGAATCCAGGAAAACCTGTCCTGCCAAACTCCCTTTATACGTCTGGGTAATAACCTGATCACATTATCAGCACCGAGGAGACAACCAAGGAACTCCTGAGAGCAAACACCATCATGGAGTAGGAGGTAAGGTACCCCAAAATGATACTTACTAAGACTGGAGCAGATAGGATATGGAGTAGCTGTCCATGGCATCCAATCAGCTTCCAGTTTTTCTATTTTCAAAACTTAATTGAGGGGCGGTGGAGCTGGAGATAGAGACTGATTAGTTATAAGTGATACATTGTAATTAATTCTCAGCTCCGCCCCCTGTGAAGGATACATTGAGAGGAATTAAGACTGGAAGAACTGGAAGCAGCTGTGCATGGCAACCAATTGGCTTCTATATCTTCAGCTTGTCCAGTTAATCTTTGAAAATGAAATCTAGAAGTTGTTCCAGATTCAGTAAATTCTGCAATATATTTTGTATGATTGTTATGTAGCGCTGTAATCCTGTAGTATGTTGCTTACATTTAGTATGTTAGGATGTGATGTAAGCCTTCATGTGCTGAGCAGAGAGATTGTTCAGCGTAACATATTGTTACAAATGTATAGAATTCTCCATTTTTCTATAGAAATTAGCCTGACGTCTGCCCATGTGTTGTCAGGAGCACAGATCATACAAACAATCACTTTGGGGAAAAAAATCTGAAATGTATAAGAGATAATAAAAAAGTATATTACAGCTAGAAGATAGAACATGACAAGGATACATCCTCCTGATAAATACACCATGAAATAAATAAGAAGCAAAAGAAGGAAAAAGGGAAGGCTTTTAGGTATTTTTTGTGTTAAAGGGAGGAAACAGAACAGAAAACATTTTAAGTGGGTGAAAATCCAATATATATATAATAAAAAATACACAAACACGTACAGTATGGATGAGAATAAACAAGTTTGTTTTTAAAAATGCAGAGTGGTTTAAGGGTTAATGACTGGAGGGGAGGAGTACATTGTATGGGCGGCACCTGCAGCTCTCTTTGATAAAGGTTGTTGGTACAAAGTTCAATAGAGGAGCTGAAAAATGGAGAGAATGTTGTTTCATGATGGCGGCACAGGAGAAGGGCGGGGCAGAGAGGTCTTCAACTGCTAAGAAGTCAATAAACTGCCATTATGACTGTGTAGGGGTTGTATTTAGCTGGAAAATCCATTTGGATTAATTTTTTGAATATATATATATGCAGTAAATATATGTGGTTCTTGTGTGTGTATGTATATGTGTTATGTGTATATATACCGTATTTTCTGGCGTATAAGACGACTTTTTAACCCTTGAAAATCTTCTCAAAAGCCGGGGGTCGTCCTATATACGTCGGTATACGGCATGCTGACACTTGGTGTCAGGGCGGCACGTTTTAGGGGGGGCGGCGCAGTGACGCCGCCGCCCCCCCCTTCCAACGGAATGGATACTAAGTACAGGGGTGGGCAGGGGGCTGCTGTTTCTTACCTGGCTCCAGTCCCAGTCCCACGACAATCCAGTCCAGGAAGCGCGGCTGCTCCTTCATTCAGTTCGGCAGCTCGATGTTCGAGTGGCCATTCGGCACCGCCCCCTCACCGGTGATTGGCCGCCAGAACTGTAGCTCAGGAAAGGCACACAGGCAGCCAATCACTGGCGAGGAGGCGGAGCCGAGTGGCCCCGCAAAATTTGAGTGAGGGAGCGGCCGGTAAAGTGTGCCGTGCAGAGGTGCTGCTGCAACCATGTATGCTGACTGCAGCAGCACCATACTAGAACAGGTGTAATTGGTGTCAGTGGGAGGAATAGTGCCCACATCATTGGTGTCACTGATATTAATGGATGGGGGCATTATTCCTCCCACTGACACCAACGATGGGGCACTATTCCTCCCCCCCACTGACACCAATGATGGGGCACTATTCCTCCCCGCCACTGACACCAACGATGGGGCACTATTCCTCCTCCCCACTGACACCAATGATGGGGCACTATTCCTCCCCCCCCCCCCACTGACACCAATGATGGGGCACTATTCCTCCCCCCCCACTGACACCAATGATGGGGCACCTATTCCTCCCCCCCCACTGACACCAACGATGGGGCACTATTCCACCCCCCACTGACACCAATGAGATGGAACACTATTCCTTCCCCCCGCTGACACCACCAGTGACGGAGCACTATTCCTCCCATTTGACACCAATGACGGGGCCACGATTCCTCCCACTGACAACCAAAGATGGGGCACTATTCCCCCCACTGATACTAATGAATGGGGCAGTATTCCTCTCACTGATACCAATGATGGTCCACTCTTCCTCCCACTGATACAAATGATGGGGCGCTATTCCTCCCAGTGACACCAATGGTGGGGTGCTATTCCTCCCACTGACACAATGATGGAGCACAATTCCTCCCACTGACACTAATGATGGGGCGTTATTCCTCCCACTGACACCAATGATGGGGTGCTATTCCTCCCACTGACACCAATGATGGGGCACGATTTGTCGCTCTGACACCAATGATGGGGCACGATTCCTCGCTCTGACACCAATGATGGGACACTATTCCTCCCACTGACACCAATGATGGGGCACGATTCCTCCCACTGACACCAATGATGGGGCACTATTCCTCCCACCTGACACCAATGATGGGACACTATTCCTCCCACTGACACCAATGATGGGGCACGATTCTTCCCACTGACACCAATGATGGGGACACTATTCCTCACCACACTGACACTAATGATGGGGCACCATCATTGGTGTCAGTGGGAGGGAATAGTGTCCCTCATTAGTGTCAGTGGGAGGAATAGTGTCCCATCATTGGTGTCAGTGGGAGGAATAGTTTGTCCCATCAATGGTGTCCAGAGCGAGGAAAAGTGTCCCACCATTGGAATACCATACTGAAATACCATACCATATTGAAATTAAATCTGGGGCATGTTTTTTAATTTTTTATTTGGTGTGCATTGGAAGAGGGGTAGTCTTATACGGAGAGTATAGCCCAAAACCCTATATTTTAACAGGAAACGTAGGGGGTCGTCTTATATGCCGGAAAATACGGTATTATATATATATATATATATATACTGCTCAAAAAAAAAAAAAAAAAAGAATGTAAGGAACGCTTTGAAAACACATCAGATCTAAATGGTGAAAAATCTCTTGCTGGATATCTATACTGACATGGACGGGGTAATGTGTTAGGAGGGTAAGGATGCCCCATTGTTTGATGGAAATGAAAATGATCGACCTACAGAGGACTGAATTCAAAGACACCCCGAAAATCAAAGTTAAAAAATGATGCAGCAGGCGAGTCCATTTTGCTGAAATTGCCTTGCAGCAACTCAGAATGGCCTATACATATATATAATTTTCACCCCAGTCCTGCCCGACTGTCTCTATTCTCCAGAACATTGTACCGGGTACCATTCAGGCTGTGGTTATGGAATTCCTTATAGTGTTTAGACGGTGGACTCCTATCACTCCCCTTTAATATATCGCAGAAATGCTCCCTAATACGAATCCTTAGTTCTCGTTGGGTTTCTACGAATATAAATCTTTTGATAAGGTCATTGTATAGCCTAGATAATTACTATATTGTTACAAGAAACTCATTGAAGTTGTGTGTAAATAGCTGTCATTTTGCCGTTTTTGCTTGTTGTTTTTTTTTTTTACCTTTGTGTGAATAAATGTTTAACAAATACCTAACAACTCTGCCAGTTTCTCTTCACTCTGAGACCTTTATCAACCACTTACCTATCGGGGAAATTTTTTTAAATATTTTGCACACATTATTAATTTGCAATTTTTTGTTAGGAGTTACTGTAACCCCCCCCCCCCCCCCCCCCCCCCCCAAAAAAAAATATTTTGTGAAAGCAGAGATCCTAGAGAATAAACCGCTTGGTAATTGCAATTTTATATGTCCCATGATACGAGGGGCGTCCAAGTCAAAGCAGGAATTTTGAGTTTATAGTATAAAAGAACAAATTTCAAGTGGAGACTGCATTTATTTTTCACATACTCCCTGCTACAATTTATACACTTATCCCAGCATTTAACTAATGCCTATAAAGCTTCAGCATAGAAATATTTGTCAGGATGCCTGAACCGTCCTGGCACAGCCGACTTCACTTCATCATCAGTGCTGAAATGAAAGATGCATTCTTTTGAGCAATTTCACTGCAGGTTATGCATCGGTTATCCAGGATCAGGCTTTCCACATGCAAGTATGTTCACAGGAATGACTACTGTGGGGGGGGGGGACTGGGAACCATCGTGGCCTGGGATTGTCAATGACAGACGTACAACCATCTTTGAAACATTTACACCATTCTAGCGTCTTATGCAGCTGAGCGTCTCATCACTGTAGTGTTCTTGATGTCTTCTGTAGATATCGGCGGGTTTTTATGCCTTCATTCACAAAGAAACTTCATCATCACACACTGTTCCATGTACGCACTAACACCGCCGTCTGCCATCTTGATTTACTGGTCTCTGGACTGGCCCGCGACATGTGCGCCCCCTATCAGTAATAGGACAAACTTGCCACTTACTACTGCATCTAGTACCGCCACGCCAGCATCCCTTTTCATACCTGGAAAATTAAGTCCCGGCCTGACTTGAACGTCCCTCGTATTTGCACTGTTATTTATTTTTCAGGAAAAACTACAATAAAATGAATTTTAGTGCAAACAAACGCAATATTATACCTACATTTTTGATAATATACTGTAAAAGATGGAGTTGCGTCACATTATTCGGTCCTATGTAGTACAATATAAGGGGGAGTCTAGATCACCAGCCAGCCATACTGGTAAACGCAAACAGTCTTTTATTTTCAAAAAAAAAGGCCAAAACAGGCCAAACAAAACAAATTGATTTCTTCAGCAAAACAAAAACAGTCCATCAGCTTCTGCTATAAATCAAACCTTTGGCTCACTACCAGCAAAACCTTGTCCCACAACATACTTAAAGTCCCTGCCTGCCCCAGGGGGTCCATGAATGTTGCAAGAGCTCAGCAGAAATGTCTCACGAACAAGACCATCTACAATCCTCACACAACTGTGTTTCTGCTCCACTCAACACCTCACAAGCATCTGCTGATTGCTTCTTGTCCCTTTCATCCCATTTTACGAGCAGGTTAACCCATTCAGATCCAAATTTCCTCAGTCGGGGTTGAAGGCCCTTTCCATTCCAAAAGCTCTCCGAGCCTCTGAATTTCAGGTCCCATCGAAGTACCTAATAACCCTGCAAAACTGCTTTCTCCCTCTATTGGATCACCTAGGAACCCCTCATTCTGCATGGGTGAGAGTCCCTGGGTACTCAAACAAAGCTTCTTTTCATTCCCCTTAAAGTACCACAAACCTAAACAATGGAGACACACATCTGCCTTCCAGGACTCATCCCTGGCATCCTGTACAGCAGTCAGTGACCCCTACTGATTGATTGAAAGCTGTTATAGCCATTTAAGCAGTTTAAAGCTAGCCATACACTGTTAGATATCTCTTGTTCATTATCTTGTTTAGACTGTAAGCTCCATGAGCAGGACCCTCCTATTCCTTCTGTACTGAAATGTATTGTAATTGTACAGCCCCCTTATATTGTAAAGAGCTGTGCAAACTGTTTGGTGCCATATAAATCCTGTATTATAATAATAATAACCATACACTGTTAGATATCTCTTGTTCATTATCAAGGCGCGGAACAAGAGAAATCACTTGATCTCCTCCTTTCATAAT
The DNA here is from genome assembly GCA_951230385.1 of Staurois parvus. Classification (NCBI taxonomy): domain Eukaryota; kingdom Metazoa; phylum Chordata; class Amphibia; order Anura; family Ranidae; genus Staurois; species Staurois parvus. Next base: position 784 of record CATNWA010006285.1, on the reverse strand, counting down.
AAACAACACAGATGGAGGAATCTCCTGCAGGCAATTGTACTCTGACAGCTGCACCTTCAAACAGCTATCTAAATACCTGAACAGTGACTGCATCTGATTGAATTTAGTCACTGCTATGTCAAGAGATTTCTGCCTGACTCCTTTTATTTTTTGTCAAGGTGGAATTACCCAACAGGGCCACCCACAGCTCAAATCTTAGTTTATTTAGCAAGAATTTGCCAAATGACAGCAGTATATGGACAGCCTTAGACAGGAACCTCCTGTAACTATAACTGCCACTTTAGCTGAACTATTCGGTCTATTATACAATGTGAAAGAGTAATTTATATCCTGGCAGGATCAACAATAATACAATGATATTACAGGCATCAGGCGAACTTTAGAAAAACAAACAGCAGTGTTAATTCTATTGACAGTCCTATATAATAATTTGTCTTTTTTTTTTTTTATTTTCTCAGAGTTCTTAATTTTTATCACCAATAACACATGGTTTGGGGGGGGGATTGTTTGAAAATGTTTAGGCTTGTAACAAAAACTAATTTTAAATGGAAAATCTGACCTGGGCATGCAGGAAATGGGTGATACATGACTTATAGATTCCCTAAAGCATTTTGGGTTGAATAAGATTGGGCACAGAAGAATATGGTTCCAATGCTTTCAGTCTGGCTTTATCTAATGAAACTTTTTTTTTTAATCATAGAGAACCTTTATTGAAACATGTGGAAGCATACAGGTGCCATAAAATTCTCAAAACAGATGCTCTTGATATGGGGGGGATGTGATG
>CATNWA010006284.1:0-12133 GCA_951230385.1 Staurois parvus | reverse complement strand
GAACTTTCACAGATGGATTCATATGATCAGAAGCAATAAAAAGAACCAAGAGACACTTTGAAGCCAAAACATATTTGTAAAACTTTTGAAATCTGCCACTTACCTGTAATTGTCTTTTTTTTTTTTATTACCCTTTCCAACTCATTGCCACCCCCCCTTTTGTCCTCCTCTACATACTTCCTTCTTTATACCATGCCTTAAAAAAAGAAAAATAAATAAATAAACCAAAACTGTTTTACTAAAATTACTTTATTGCATAGAATTAGCATGCTTTATATACTTTGTCCCATAACTGTTGATAAATACCTTCTATTTCGTTGAAGCAAACTGACTTTGGAGCAAATCTATGTCAATGTCCATGTTAATTTAACCTCAATAAAACCTTTTAATAACCAACTTCAGCAATTTGTACATTTCTCGCCTTATTAGACAATACTTTTGTCATTATCATAAGATAACAAAGTAATACATATATTGTTCTTGTTTTTTTAATTTATCCTACAAAAACGATTTTTTTTTTGCAAAAAAGTAACAAAACTAATAAAAATAAAATGTAAATATGACACTAAAAAAAAATAAAAAAAATATATATAAAAGCAAAAAAAAAAAGTTTAAATATTAATGAGTAATAAAACAGAAATGAACAAAAAAGCAGAAAATGGTTGAAGGGAGAAGCAGAAGAATCAATTAATTAGGGCTGTTTAGGGTAAACTACTTTATATTTTGTCCTCTTAATGACACTAAAATTATGATATTGATACAAAGCATAAAAAATTATTTACGAATTAAAACATTTTCCATTATCAATTATGATTATGATATTGACACAAAGCATTACAAAGTGATTTACAAATTAAAACATTTTCCGTTTTGACAAGTTTAATTTAAAAATGAATAGTGGTACTGCAGTTAAAAGTCCAAATATATTCTATATTTTTTTCCTCTTTAAATTGACTCTAAAATTATGATTCTGGTACAAAGCATTAGCAAAATATTTACAAATTAAATAAAGTGTGCACTTTTTTAATTTTGTGCTTCTGTAAATGTGACACTAAAAAAAAAAAAAGAAACAAAATATATAAAAGCAAAAAAAAAAAAATATTAAATGTTAATGGGTAATAAAACAGAAATGAACAAAAAGGCAGGAAATGGTTGAAATGAGAAGCAGAAGAATCAATTAATTATGGCTGATTAGGGTAAACTAGTTTAGATATTTGTCCTCTTAATGGCACTAAAAATTATGATATTGATACAAAGCATTAAAAGTTATTTACTAATTAAAACATTTTCCATTCTCAATTATGATTATGATATTGATACAAAGCATTACAAAGTTATTTTACAAATTAAAACATTTTTGGTTTTGACAAGGTTAATTTAAAAATAAATAGTGGTACTGCAGTTAAAAGTCTAAAATATAGTCTATATTTTGCCCCTCTTTAAATTAACACTAAAATTATTATTCTGGCACAAAGCATCAATCAGAATATTTACAAATGAAATAAAGTGTGCTTTATTTTTCTATTTTGTGCTTCTGTAAATGTGACACTAAAAAAAAAAAGAAACAAAATATATAAAAGCAAAAAAAAAAAATTAAATGTTAATGGGTATTAAAAAAGAAATGAACAAAAAGGCAGGAAATGGTTGAAAGGAGAAGCAGAAGAATCAATTAATTAGGGCTGATTAGGGTAAACTAGTTTATATTTTGTCCTCTTAATGGCACTAAAATGATGATATTGATGCAAAGCATTAAAAGTTATTTACGAATTAAAACATTTTTCGTTATCAATTATGATTGTGATATTGATACAAAGCAATTAAAAGTTATTTACAAATTAAAACATTTTCCGTTATCAATTATGATTATGATATTGATACAAAGCATTTCAAAGTTATTTACAAATTAAAACATTTTTGGTTTTGACAAGGTTAATTTAAAAATGAATAGTGGTACTGCAGTTAAAAGTCTAAAATATACTGTAGTCTATATTTTGTCCTCTTTAAATTAACACTAAAAAATTATTATTCCGGCACAAAGCATTAGCAGAATATTTACAAAATGAAAATAAAGTGTGCTTTATTTTTCTATTTTTGTGCTTCTGTAAATGTGACACTAAAAAAATTAAACAAAAGATATAAAAGCAAAAACAAAAGTTTAAATATTAATGGTACTAAAACAGAAATGAACAAAAAAGCAGGAAATGGTTGAAGGATAGAGGCGGAGACGAAATCAATTTATTAGGGCTGACTAGGATAAACTAATTTTATATTTTGTCCTCTTAAAATGACACTGAAATTATGATATTGATACGAAGCAATATAAAGTTATTTACAAATTAAACAAAAGTGTTTTTTTTTTTTAATTTTGTGCTTTTGTAACTGTGACCCTAAATTAAAAATCAACAAATGAAACATACTGTATAAAAACAACAAAAAAAAGTTTAAATAATATTAGTTAATACAAAAATAGTAGTAGTAGAAAAGAGAAGGGGGGACATTAGCTATCGGTAATTGGGGTTGAATTGGTAAACTAATGGTTATTTTGGGGTTAAACAAAGTCATAATATTATTCCTAGACTGTAAGCTCCAAGGAGCAGGGCCCTCCCCAGGGGCGGACTGACCATTTGGAAACTCAGGCACTGCCCGAGGGCCTGGGGTCAATAGGGGGCCCCATAAGATGCCCCTGGTCCCTTTTTCAGTAGGCTTTTTTGAGTTTGGGCAAGGACACAGGGGCCCCATGATCCCCTAGAATTGCCCGGGGGCCCCATGAGTTTTGTCAGTCCCCCTGCCCGCTGGGCCCCTCCTATCCCTCTTGTATTGAAACTGTATTTTGTTGCTGCATTGTCTCCCGTTATATTGTAAAGCGCTGAGCAAACTGTTGGCGCTATATAAATCCTGTATAATAATAAATCCTGTATAATAATAATAATTTGAAAACATTTCTTTCTTGTGAGGTTGCTGTGCCTGACATCACCTGCAGGTTGAAGCTCATCCCTTAATCTGTTGCTCAGGGCTAGTTCATGTTTGAACAGTATAAATAATGAGTCCAGCAGTTTTTACTGACAGAAGCAGCTGTTAGAACTGCTCTGTGTTCACAGCAATTCTCTGCTTTGATTAATCAGAGCCGAGAATTTCTGAGTAGGAAGGTAGTCATGGCAGCAGGGCAGAGGGACTGGACATGCTATACACATTCTGTGTACTATTATGAGGGGTTTTTTTTTCGGGCATGTGTAGCACAACCAGTTTTCTAAACTAGTTTAGACATCATGGTCTTTACTTCATATTCAATAATAATAATAAACTAAAGTTGTTTGGGCAAAACATGCAAGACAACACATTGCCACCCACCATCAATCAACATTCACATATAAACCATTTTCATAAAGCATTGGAGAGATGGGGCATGGTTGTCACACTTACAACTTACTTACGAGCTGTGGTCTGATAAATTAAATTACTAGAAATATTTTACTAGCGCCCAATATTGGTTGCACTCAAACCTTGAGTGTTAATTTTAGGTCCATACGGTTTTGCTGTGGTCTCCCAGCACAGTCTCAAGAGCATGGAGGAGATTCCAGGAGACAGGCAGTTACTCTAGAGAGCGCTGGACAGGGCTGTAGAAGGTCCTTAAAACCAATCAGACTGGTATCTGCTCCTTTGTGCAAGGAGGAACATGATGAGCACTGCCAGAGCCCTACAAAATTACCTCCAGCGGGCCACTGGTGTGAATGTCTCTGACCAAACAATCAGAAACAGACTTCATGAGGGTGGCCTGGGGTCCTCAAAGTCCTCTAGTGGTCCTCTGTGCTCACTGACCAGAATTATAGAGCTCGATTGGCATTTGCCATGAAACACCACAATTGGCAGGTCCGCCCACTGGCAGCCCTGTGCTTTTCACAGATTGAGAGCAGGTTCACCCTGAACACATGTGACAGACGTGAAAGGAAAAAACTGGAGAAGCCATGGAGAACATTCTGCTGCCTGTAACATCGTGGTGGGTCCAGTGATGGTCTGGGGAGGTATATCCATGGAGGGACGTACAGACCTCTACAGGCTAGACAATTGCACCCTGACTGTCATAGGTATCGGGGATGAAATCCTTGACCCATTTTTCAGACCCCTACTCTTGGTTTAGTCGGTCTGGGGTTCCTTCTGGCACATGACAATGTTGTCTTGCCTCAATAAGTGGTGAGATGTATGCAGCCGAGTTTCCTGCGGAAGGATGAAGGAATTGATACCATTAAATGGCCTCACCAAATGCTCGCCTGACCTAAATCCAATAGAAACACCTCTGGGATATCAATGTTTTTCTGTCCATTCCAACATCATACAGGTTTTGCAACTCCAGACTGTTCCAGGAGCTCATTGATGTCCCTGGTCCAGACCTGGGAGGAAATACCCCAGGACAAAACCATTTCTCCATCTCCTTTAGTAGTCATGCCCGACTTGTCAGGCTTGCATACAAGCATGTGGTGGGCCGTACCCATTAGGTTCCATAAAAGCCGATTGTTGAGCAAACCTACGTTATAAACAATCCAGTAAACTTTATAGAGTAACCAAAAATCTATCCTTTTACCTTCTCTAAATAAAAGCTGTGCCATACAATGGCTCACTATTTGTGGGCAGACTTAACTCCCTGTTACCAGTTAAAATTTGAGCAATGGGTGGTCCTGATCACTCCCGTCCAATTGGGCTGAAATGAGAAAAATTATTTGTGTGTATGGCGTAGCCCTAAAGCTTGCAGGTATGTATAATATAAACCACACCTGGAATTCTTTCTTCAAGGACCTCGATAAGACCTGAACCCAACAATCCCCTACCAGTGGTATGCACCAACACATTAATGTTTCCCTCGTAAGCATATATTATAGAATCTAAGCCTAATGAAAGGAGTGTGTGCTCCTAGCAAGTCACAGATAATCCTCAATGATTATAACCTCTGGATCTCAAAAACTGGTTCCAGAACCTCTAATAACAAGAGACCAAACAATTTGGTCCATTTGTTTGGAGAAATCTCAGGACAACTGATGTTTTATGTTTTGTTCACTGCAAAGAGATCAGGAAAATAGAAAATCGATAGCATGGGAAAGAGTAGTAAAGATAATATACGCCATAGCGCACATCAGTAAAAAAAGCCGATGAATAGGTTGGATTAGCCTTTAATAGCAATATGGATTGCACAGAAGCTGAAAGAAAGATGATGGTTGTAAACCATATAGCCTTGTAGTAGTAATCCAGGTGATTCATTTATGTTTTCACATATCATTCTTTCTGACGTGGGAGACTGAGGTAGGCAATGAGAGGACGAGCTGCCAATAGTGTAGAATTGAGAAATGTCCATGAGATATCCCCACAGCTAGAGAACGAGCATAACACTTAAGATCGGGAGATGAAATCTAGAAGTACATAATGCAACATTGTTCATTGCGTTTAGAAAATTCAAAATGAGTTTATCCAGACATTCAGCTGATGCTTCACTTGGCGAAGATATCAACATCAGAACCCAACAAATCAGATGGATGACTCTGTAGATATGATGCACTTTCGACACTTGAAAGAAAACATTGTGACAGTTGGAGGATCTTCACGCAGAGAGACATACGGTAAAGGATACCAGTCAAAAAACAAAAAACCACACACTGAAGAGTATTTTGAAAGTGACGTGGAACAAAGTGGTAAAACGAATCCTAATTAACTACTGAAGTTTTTTTTAATAGAAGCTTCCGAAAACTGTCCAACAAGCATGTCAACAAGAAGATCGTCCCTTGAATATCTCAAGGGAGGTGCTATAGGATGTTGTCCAGTAGGGATCTAGGTGAGGTTCTTCACGTCTAAATAATCCAGTGCAACGATGTATCCCGAACTGATGGACAAATACATAGTACGATTATTTCCACCTGTAAATAACAACTGTTACCCGAAACAGATGAGGTGGTTATAGTTTTGAACAATAATGAGTATTCCTTTATGAAGAAGCCATTATTGGATAAGTATAAAAGGTTCCCTGTTTTCCTTGAAAGAGTGTAGAACATTGTGGGAAGAGTGGTTGACCTACATCAGGTGCCTCTCCCTTTTCAGTGCATGATGGCAAAATGGCAATGCCAAAACACTATATCAGCTACTTTATTACATACGCAAATAAAGATGATGGAGACCGAAAAGGTCCAAATTCATGCTGCTCGCCAGCTGGTAACAAATGAGATTTCATTTTATTTTATTTAAAATGGTAAAAGTGTTATACGACTACCATTGGAGTTAATTTACTAAAGGTAAACAGAATCAGTCTACTTTGCAAAGTGAAATTTCCCTATAGTTAACACCCAGAATACCCAATGGCATGAAAGGGAAATTTTGTTTTGTCTGCTCTTAATGGAAAGATGAAGTCAGTAAGAGCTTCACCACTCACTTTTGGGCCTTTAAAAAAGAACCCTTTTATATAACAAGGGGGGGTTTTTTAGTAACCAATTGCGAGCAGTCTTTGGAGTCGTTTCTGCACTCTGGTTTTGCCTTTAGACTCAATCAATGCTGATGACGATTTTAAAATTTTAAACCTACAATAAAAGAAGGATCTGTATGAATTTGGGGGGTGGGGCACTATGCTTTTTTATGGGCACCCGGGGGCGGACTGACATTAAGCACTCGGGCACGCCCGAGGGCCCGGGGTCAGGGGGGGCCCCTGAAATGCCCCGGTACCTTTTTTTTTAGGTTTTTTTTGGGTGTGCTTGGAGTGGGGGTCAAGGACACGGGCCCCATGATCCCCTATTGCCGGGACCCCCCCTGAGTTGTCAGTCCTCCCCTGTGGCACCCCTTTCCCTTTGTTTACATTCACCCTGTCGCCAGCCCCCTTCCCCCCAGCTGACACCTGAATGACCAAATTTTGGCCCCTAACGAATTCATTTCTAACACCCACCCTGACCAAACTCTCAATTTTTTCCTCTTTCATTACCAAATCTCACTTCACTCTTTTCTCCTCAGTTGACCCTCTGACCCCCTTTTGGTCTAAATCAGGGTGTCAAACCCAAATTCATCGCGGGCTGTACACTTTATGGTTGCCCTAAAAGAGCCTTTGCGGGGGTGGACTGACAAATCGGGGGCCCCGGGGCAAAGGGGATCAGGGGGCCCCTGTGCCCTTGCCCAAACTCAAAAAAGGCCTTGAAAAAGATACCAGGGGCATCTCATGGGGCCCCCTTAATGACCCCAGGCCCTCAGGCAGGCTCAATTTCCAAAGGGGTCATCCCCCCCCTGGCCAGTTGAACTGTAAGACAAATGTCCAGACACCCCACCTCCCCCTTACATCTGATGTCAAGAATCCCACACCCCCCAACGCACCGGCACCCCTTTGGGGACAGAGCTAGAAACAGAAAGTCGGGGTCTGGAGGAGGAACCAGAGGAGGAGTGGATCTTTTTACCAGATTCCCGAATGCTGAGACCAGGGGGGGGCAGAGATAAGGGAGTGCTGCAGCTGCACTGGGGGGCGCGGGATCATAGGAGGAGTTCTATTCTCTCTGTTGCCGACTGCTGAGACAAGGTGGGGGCAAGACAAGGGGTTTCCCGCAGGAGGGGGGCAAGGGCCACATAAAGGGGTGGAGGCCGGATTTGGCCCGGGGGCCTTGTGTTTTTAAATGTGGTCAAATTTACATTCTAAAAAATACATTTAAATACCGAATGATACTAAAAAAAGTTTTTTCCCATGTAAAACTGGACGTTTTTACAGCGCTCTTTTTGGCTTTTGACAGTTTTTGATTTTTTTTTTCTACATAGGTAAACCCCTCAAACATATTATCCTATGTGTCCATGCCCCCCCAAACTGGGAAACAAAATTTTTTTGGCAGGGGCTTTTTTGGCTGGGAAAAAACTAGGTCTAGAGGGTTCCATAGGGGTTTCATGCTGTAAAAACGCTCAATGCTGAAAAAAAGCTGAAAAAAGTGGTAAAAGCTGTAAAAGCCACAAACCAGCAAATTTTTTAATTTTTGTGACCCAAAAAAATGCTATAAAAAGCAAACGTTTAAAAACTCCGCTAAGCGTAATGCAAAAATGCTAAAAAAAAACGAAAAAAAATCTATTTATTTTATTTTTGACAAGCCTTAAAAGGGGAAAAACAGGTGCACAGTTTGGGTTTTATGGAGGGGTCCACATTCAAAAAAATTTTTTGAATGCCCTGATAAACCACCAGCCACTTTATTAAGACAACGTTTCAATTGCTTGGGAACACAAAATTTCTAATCCCCCAACACAGGGCAGCAACTCAAACATTTAGGCATTTAATGTGGTGAAAATGACATGCTGAAGTTTTTAAAAGAGTATCAGAATGGGGAAAAAAGGGGATTTAAGTGAATTCGAACATGGCATGGTTTTTGGGGCCAACGGGCTGGGCGAGTATTTCAACAACTGCTGATCTACTGGATATTCATGCACAACCATCCAAAAAAGGAAAAAAACCAGTGAGCAGCAGTTGTGTGGGGAAAATGCCTGTTGAGCCAGAGGAGAATTGGCAGACGGTCGCTGCACATTCAGATGGAGGGTCAGAATTTGGTTTTTAAAAAACATAAAACTGGATCCCCTTTCCTGCCTCCCCCCCAAAGGAAGAAAAATATATTTGAAATATATTTTAAAAATATTCTTCCCAATATATTAAAAATAATTTGAAATACTACAATTTTTGGCCATATGAATATTTTCCAAAAAAATTTTTAATAAATATATATATATATAAAAAAAAAATATACTTTATGTTTAAATGCGTTTTTTTTACAAAATATCTGAAAAATATTTTTAAAAACACATACAAATATACTGTTTTGTGTTTTAAAAAAAAAACTACATTTTTGAATGTATTTACAAAATAAAGTAAAAATAATTTTTGAAATTACTTTTTATATGGTAAAAAAAAAAACTAAGAATAATTTAAAAAATATAATTTTTGCATTATCATTTTCTGTATTCCCCTTTTTTTGAGTTCTGCGTATCGCTTAGGTTTGCCCCGCTGTTTTTGCTTTGGCACCCTGAAAAATGTCTTTTTTACCATTAGGGGTTTTTTCTAAAAAAGGCTTTCTTTTTGGAAAAAAAAAAAAAAAAAAATATAGTTTTGAAAAATATATATTTTTAAAAAACCAAGGGGCGTGCACAGCAATTATTTTTCAGGGGGACGTTTAGAAACGTCTACCCATCCAGCGCTCCGTCTGGGATTTTTCTACATGGGCGGCCATGAAATGGTTAAATAGGGCATCTAAAATTTTAGTCAACCATTTTGAATATCTCTTGTTTGAAAAGGACTTGTAAAGAGCAACACTTCTGTTTCTTTCGAAACGCTGATATTCCAAACTTTTTTTTTTTGAGTAGATCTCTTTGGGAATTTATGGATCAAAATCAAACACCCCCCCTACAGCACTGCCAAAGCCCAGGAGTCCTAGAAGTTTTCTGTCTTTTTTGGGGGGTCCCCTAACCTCTCAGTCCAGGGGTGCAACAGTGAAAGAAAGATTGCTTAACCTTCAGCAAACAATCATGAACGTAATTAAGTGCGTAACCCTAGCAACCAATCATTGATGGTAAGGATGACAGTAACCCAGCAACCAAAGGGGAAGTGGAAAGAGTTCAGTACCCCTAACAAACCCAAACAGTGAGCATAATAATTCAGTAACCTCTACTACCACCATGATCATAATGATACATTAACCCCTAGAAAACAATCATGAGCGGTAAGGGTGGCAGAAACCTTTAAAAAACCAATCAGTGAGCATAATGATGTGCAGTAACCCTACAACCAATCAGCAAAGCAAAAACATGTGCGCAACCCTAGCAACTAATTAGTGAGCCCTAATGTTGTACTGGGTAAACTCTAGCAACCATCAGTGAGCGGTAATGCTATGATGTAACCCCAGCAATCAATTGCAAATAGTCTGCCTGTGATCTGCTGCATAAAACGGAATTTTGAGTTTATCTGCTATTTATTGTATGTCTCAGAGCAAGTGCAGAGTGTGAAATTGCATGTGAGGGTGGTGGGGTGGGTCTAAAAAATGTTTGGCCCAGGGTCAAAATCATTGTTAAAGATGGCCCATTATCTTAGGCATTGGAGGTGTCACAGGAACAGGGGAGAGAGGGGGAAGCTACCTGCAGAATGAAAAGTCAAAACCTTGCAACGTAATTCATTGTTGGATCTACTTCAGGTGACATTTGTTTATTTTGTGTATATATATACAGTTGCCAAGAACAAAGTAGTGAACCCCTTGGGATTAAACGTGGAGTTTTGAGCATAATTGTGCCTAGTAATTTGTGCTCTGAACAGTCAAACTAAGTCACCAACATTAGTAGAACTCAGTCTGCGGGAACATAATACAACACCAACTATGATATGTTGCCATGGGTTTAAATTGCAACATAACATGTAAACATTCACAGTGCTATGGAGGAAAAAGTATGTAACCTTGGACTAGCTAAATGATCTGTTGTACCCAGAGCTAATTGTGAAGCCAGAGTAACCTCAACCTGACTCGTCCAATCAGTGTGCTGATATATGCATTGGATCAGACCGACAACATTCCTAGCCCTTAAAAAACACAACACACCTGTTCTCTTCACAAAACTGGTTTTCAAGTTAGCAATATTCTTGGTCTCAGGTGTGATATCATAGCCTCTCACGAAAGAGCTCATCAGAAGACCTACAATCAAGAATTGTTGACTTGCGTGAAGCTGGTCAAGGTCTACGGCCCCATCTCCAGAACGTACTTCTTAGCTGTTCATGTTCCATTGTTTTGAACAGACTGACCCTACAAATGTAGAAAGCTTTAGGCAGGCCCGTTGCTACTCACCCTATCCGTGTTCGTCAACTGTCAAAATGGCTGCAAGAGCGTAACAGTTTCTTACAAGACTTGTCCTGCTTGAGGTAAAGAACGCTGGAAGTCAGATTGGAGTCAGCTATCAATGACTGCTAACAGAAATCTCTGGCACAGGCTAACAATTTTGCATGACACAAGCTCCAATAAGGGAAAACAATGAAACAATACCCGCCGTACATGGGAGTGACTACCACGTGAGAGGGTGATGCCTGTGGCTGTGCCAAAAAGTTTTTAGCTCAGCACACAAGTTTTGAAGTTATCTCCCAAACAGACTCAATCGTGGAAGTTTCCCATCAGCATCAACAGGCAAAATATACTTGTGTACAGTATGCTTGAACCAAATTGCCAGTTGCTCGTGGGAAGCAACACTTATACACGTGTGTGCAAGAAAAGCTTGTGACAGCCAAGCTTGCAAAACTCACTGGTTCCGCCCCAGGTACTCCATGTGCTGAAGAGAATCATGGTTTGGGGCTGCCTCAGGGCGCTGGATCGGATAGGTTGTCATTATGGATTGGTAAAATGTTAGCATGTGCCAGAGATTTCTGTCAAGTCATGGAGCAAGAAAACATACTGACCATCTCTTCTTTACCAACTCATCAGCATTCTGCAAGGCTGCAGTGCATGTCATTTTACAGAGACCAGGACCTAGAGGGAAGTACAACAGTACGTAACTTTCTCCATTTTAGACAGTCGTCTGCACCAGTGACACATGAACTAGCAAGCGTTGATGGGTGATACTGTGCCCAGTAAGACCTTGTCCACTGCATGAAAGTCAACCCCATTGCGTGATCGTCAGTCTGTGGCATGACCTTAAGAAGCGATTCACACCAGACATCCCCAAAAAATTTCTACACTGAAACAGTTTTGTGAAGAGGGGGGTCCAAAATACTCCAGATCGTTGTGCAGTCTGATCGCAACACAGGAAATGTTTGGTTGAGGTTATTTTCTGCCAAAGGAGGGTCAACCAGGATTAAGTCCAAAGGTTCACATACTTTTTCCTCCCCGCACTGGAATTTTACATGTTTTGTCAAATTAAACCATGGCAACATCTAAAATTTTTTGTAGTTTATTTTACAACTGGTTCTTCTATTGTTGGACTTAGATGATGTTCAAGCACATTTTATGCCCAATTCATCAAAACTCCACTATCCCCAAGGGTTCACATACTTTTTCTTGCAACCGTAATAAAAATATAATATAATATAAAACGGTAAACCAAAAATTAGAAAATTGTGCAAAAGTTCATTTTTTTCAGTAAGCAACTTAAAAAGGTGAAACAAAATAGAGAAGACTCATTACTG
>CATNWA010006283.1:0-10592 GCA_951230385.1 Staurois parvus | reverse complement strand
GGGACAGGCACATATGGTGCAGTAGTAGGAGAGGCCCCCTTACTGCACACAAGCTCTAGTCTAGATCATAGATCAGTGGTTAGTAAACAGGGTCAGACCATAGATTCATGCCTGCTTTGACAGCTACTGCTGTACAGATCAAGAAAAATGGCCACGAATGTAAAGTTCACACTCCATGCCAACCATCCTCAGCTGGTGCAAGGGGGCAGTGAATGGGCAGAAGGCAGTACATTCATTCAACGGAATGCACTAGGAGTGGGGGAGACGGTGCAGTTCTACATCTTTGTCCAGGGATCCAAGCAAACCTGTCCCATACTGAGTGCACACAGTCTTTTCCCTTTTGGGGAAAAAGCTAAAGGCGATGGACCGCTGGTGGGAGAAGAGATGAGAGACAATGACAGGTGAGTTTCAATACAGTACAGTGAGTGCCACAATACCTCAAAAATGACTAGATGTGCAAGGTGGAATTTAGAACCAAAGTTTAGGACAAGTATCCTAAGATACCATAACTGCAAGCAAATAAAACTATATATGAAAAATGAGGACTTTAAATACAGCATAACCTTCAGAAAACCAAATTACACATATCTTCAAAAAATGTTCTTATTTGTATAATGTTAAGAGTCCCAACACAGGGAGCAAATCAGCAATAAAAAATGTATACAAAGCACAACTCTTTTGGTACCTAAATATATTGTTGATCTGTCAACACGTTTCTCGGATACCATTTCATCAGGACAGGGGTGCCGATTTTCAAAGTGTTTGAAAAATAACTCTACAAATGGAACAAACTATCATAAAAATCAAACAAACAAATGTCCCAAAAATGGAACATAATATCCAGGAATAATAAAAACAAATCAATAATAATTTAATACAATCTCTTACAGAAAAAAGGCTGTCTATGCTGCTTTTTATAAAGATAGTTGTAATCTGGTCTCCTGAGGGTTATATTTAAAGTCCCTACTCTGTCTTTTGCTTATGAGTACCGTAACACCCCTTTACTGGCATCAGCCAATGGGATCTATCATTATGCAAGTAAAAAGCCATTTGGTACAGTACCATAATTTTGGAGGTACACCATATACTGTATATGAACCTATGTTTTGGAGCAATAGATTGTTATGAATGTCCTATGCCAGTGATGGCGAACCTTTTTGAGCCCGAGTGCCCAAACTGCAACCCAAAACCAACTTATTTCTTTCAAAGTGCCAACACTGCAATGAAACCTGAATATCGAGCTTTTGGTTTAGAAAAAACAACTCGTACAGTAGTGGCAAACTAATTACAGTACAGGGATGACCAGAGACTGCAGACACAGTACAGGGATGACCAAGAGACTGCGGACAGTACAGGGATGACCAGAGACTGCGGACACAGTACAGGGATGACCAGAGACTGCGGACACAGTACAGGGATGACCAGAGACTGCGGACACAGTACAGGGATGACCAGAGACTGCGGACAGAACAGGGATGACCGGAGACTGCGGACACAGTACAGGGATGCCCCAGAGACTGCGGACACAGTACAGGGATGACCAGAGACTGCGGACACAGTACAGGGATGACCAGAGACTGCGGACACAGTACAGGGATGCCCAGAGACTGCGGACACAGTACAGGAGATGACCAGAGACTGCGGACAGTACAGGGGATGACCAGAGACTGTGGGACAGTACAGGGGATGACAGAGATGACTGTGGACAGTACACAGTACAGGGATGACCAGAGACTGCAGACACAGTACAGGGATGACCAGAGACTGCGGACACCCCACAGTACAGGGATGACCAGAGACTGCGGACACAGTACAGGGGATGACCAGAGACTGCGGACACAGTACAGGAGATGACCAGAGACTGCGGACACAGTACAGGAGATGACCAGAGACTGCGGACACAGTACAGGAGATGACCAGAGACTGCGGACACAGTACAGGAGATGACCAGAGGACTGCGGACACAGTACAGGAGATGACCAGAGACTGCGAACAGTACAGGAGATGACCAGAGACTGCGGACAGTACAGGGATGACCAGAGACTGCGGACAGTACAGGATGACCAGAGACTGCGGACACAGTACAGGGATGACCAGAGACTGCAGACACAGTACAGGGATGACCAGAGACTGCAGACACAGTACAGGATGACCAGAGACTGCAGACACAGACAGGAATGACCAGAGACTGCAGACACAGTACAGGGATGACCAGAGACTGCGGACAGTACAGGGATGACCAGAGACTGCGGACACAGTACAGGGATGACCAGAGACTGCGGACACAGTACAGGGGATGACCAGAGACTGCGGACAGTACAGGGATGACCAGAGACTGTGGACACAGTATAGGAGATGACCAGAGACTGCTGACACAGTACAGGGATGACCAGAGACTGCGGACACAGTACAGGGGATGACCAGAGACTGCGGACAGTACAGGGATGACCAGAGACTGCGGACAGTACAGGAGATGACCAGAGACTGCGGACACAGTACAGGAGATGACCAGAGACTGCGGACACAGTACAGGAGATGACCAGAGACTGCGGACACAGTACAGGAGATGACCAGAGACTGCGGACACAGTACAGGAGATGACCAGAGACTGCGGACACAGTACAGGAGATGACCAGAGACTGCGGACACAGTACAGGAGATGACCAGAGACTGCGAACAGTACAGGAGATGACCAGAGACTGCGGACAGTACAGGGATGACCAGAGACTGCGGACAGTACAGGGATGACCAGAGACTGCGGACACAGTACAGGGATGACCAGAGACTGCAGACACAGTACAGGGATGACCAGAGACTGCAGACACAGTACAGGGATGACCAGAGACTGCGGACACAGTACAGGGATGACCAGAGACTGCGGACACAGTACAGGGATGACCAGAGACTGCGGACACAGTACAGGAGATGACCAGAGACTGCGGACAGTACCGGGATGACCAGAGACTGCGGACACAGTACAGGAGATGACCAGAGACTGCGGACACAGTACAGGATGACCAGAGACTGCGGACACAGTACAGGGATGTGTGTGACAGAGACTGCGGACAGTACAGGAGATGACCAGAGACTGCGGACAGTACAGGAGATGACCAGAGACTGCGGACACAGTACAGGAGATGACCAGAACTGCGGACACAGTACAGAAGATGACCAGAGACTGCGGACAGTACAGGAGATGACCAGAGACTGCGGACAGTACAGGGATGACCAGAGACTGCGGACACAGTACAGGGATGACCAGAGACTGCGGACAGTACAGGGATGACCAGAGACTGCGGACACAGTACAGGAGATGACCAGAGACTGCGGACACAGTACAGGGATGACCAGTGACTGCGGACAGTACAGGGATGACCAGAGACTGCGGACAGTACAGGGATGACCAGAGACTGCGGACACAGTACAGGGATGACCAGAGACTGCAGACACAGTACAGGGATGACCAGAGACTGCGGACAGTACAGGGATGACCAGAGACTGCGGACACAGTACAGGGATGACCAGAGACTGCGGACACAGTACAGGGATGACCAGAGACTGCGGACACAGTACAGGAGATGACCAGAGACTGCGGACACAGTACAGGGATGACCAGAGACTGCGGACACAGTACAGAGATGACCAGAGACTGCGGACACAGTACAGGAGATGACCAGAGACTGCGGACACAGTACAGGGAGATGACCAGAGACTGCGGACACAGTACAGGAGATGACCAGAGACTGCGGACACAGTACAGGAGATGACCAGAGACTGCGAACAGTACAGGAGAATGACCAGAGACTGCGGACAGTACAGGGATGACCAGAGACTGCGGACAGTACAGGGATGACCAGAGACTGCGGACACAGTACAGGGATGACCAGAGACTGCAGACACAGTACAGGGATGACCAGAGACTGCAGACACAGTACAGGGATGACCAGAGACTGCGGACACAGTACCAGGGATGACCAGAGACTGCGGACACAGTACAGGAGATGACCAGAGACTGCGGACAGTACAGGATGACCAGAGACTGCGGACACAGTACAGGAGATGACCAGAGACTGCGGACAGCACAGGGATGACCAGAGACTGCGGACACAGTACAGGGATGACCAGAGACTGCGGACAGCACAGGGATGACCAGAGACTGCGGACAGTACAGGAGATGACCAGAGACTGCGGACAGTACAGGGGATGACCAGAGACTGCGGACAGCACAGGGATGACCAGAGACTGCGGACAGCACAGGGATGACCAGAGACTGCGGACAGCACAGGGATGACCAGAGACTGCGGACAGTACAGAGATGACTGCTGACCTTTGGGGAGGGAGGGGGAGCGGGTACCTGAATTTGACAGGTACCCGCTCTTACTTCCGCAGAGTTTTTTTTTTTATCTTACCTGTTCCTTTATCCAGCCGCGCGCTGTCTTCCCGGCTTCTGTAGTGTGGGCGCTCGTCGGACAGCCGGATGCCCAGTGCGCATGCGCGAGAAGCGCTGCGCTTTGTGATTGGTCCGGCGGCTTCTGGGATCTGTCATGTGTCCCAGGTATTGCCTTACCATTCACAAAGAGCACTGCTTCTTGTGCATGCGCACTTGGGACCCGGCTGTCACGCACACTACAGCCGGGAAGACAGCGCGCCGCTGGATTCTCCTGGCGTGCCCACAGATAAGGCTCGGCGTGCCGGCTGGTGCACGCGTGCCACGGGTTCGCCATCACTGTCCTATGCTATGTGGTTGAAGACAGTAAACGTTTCAAACCATATATACCTCTTTATTGTGCAATGTTAGAAGGCCTGGATCAGACTACTAAACACAGGGCAGAATACTAAATATGAAACTGCCATTACCTAGGAAATGCAGAAGAAGATACCTGGTTTGCCTTGGGAGTGAGTGGTGGTTTGATGGGGAAAGGTAAATGGTTCTTTGGTGTCACACAACTATTGTCCTGAGCCCCCCATGTTGCATGTGCCTTGGCTTTCCGGTGTGGGACTCCAACACATGTAGCCTGTAACCGCTAAAGATCAGAAAAAGTATATTTTGGCATGGCATGGCCCTTGACCCAGACTTGAACAAGAACCTAAGCTGAGTAAAAGAGATGCCAATTGGGCCCACCATCTGGAATATACAAGTAGGCTTCTCCTGTGACCCTGGCTTGGGAACTTGCTGAACAACCTGCCACAGGCAGCTATACACAGTGATGGGGGTAGTGAAGGAACAGTGTGCTGCTAGTAAGTTGGGGGTGGGGATAAAAGTTCATTTGTTCCTTTGCCCTGCATTGCCAACGTACAGGTTTGCTTTAGGACTCCTTCACACTTTGCCATTCCTGTGAGTTGCACTAGGGCAGCTAATTCATTTCCAATGGGCTTCCAAAGCACCAAAATGCAAAAAAAAATCATATATTTAGCATTCTTTTGGATGTAGCACACCCCAACACACGTTGGTGTGTTACAATGTATTGTATTGCAATACAAGGCTTATGTGCTAGAATTGCATTAGGTTTGCCATTCAAAAAAGATGACACTGCAATGTTCTACCACATGCAAGTGTATTGATGCAAAAAAGTGGTTTGATCCTTAAGCTTGGCTACACGATGCAGTCTATACACATCTGTATGGGAAGTGATAAGTACTTTTTCCTTTCTGATCACCATTTATTTAGAGAAATTTTTCAGAGACAGAAAGGTCCAGCTTCTCCCTTCCATGGCTATAACAGATTGAGAGGGAGGGGGCTTTGATCTGACACAAACGCCTAATAAGATGCTGTAGCTGTTACAAAGGGTTTTTCACTAGGAAATGGCTGCCCTCCAAAGTGGATCCTATTTATTGTTAATATGGCATAGGTAGCCCAGGCTCAGTGTTACAATCAAAATATACAACAGGTTCTCTCTGCAGTATAAATATACCGTGCAGCTCAAACAGGGATACAAATATCATTACAAGTACTAGTAATGGAAGTCAGTTAAAACAAATATAGAGAGGGAATTCCTGGGCTGCAGAGCTCACACTTCAAATATTACTCACTAAATGTGACAACTGTATGAAATTATGAAATTAAAGTTGGTTTCTCACATTTGACATGGTGTAGTTTTGTGGCGCAGTTAGTAATTAAAGCAGGAATGTATTTTGCAGTTTAAGAACAATCTCATATTCTAGGAGATGTCATATAGTTTTAAAATAGTTTTTGTTCATTTCTTTCTCATGAATTCCCCCCTTCAGATAGATAAAAGTATCAATGATCCTCGAGGGTCCAGGAAAAACCAGCTACAAAATACTCACTAGGTGGTATAAGGTCCCCACAATGCTCCACTGCATTTTTCCCTTCAGATAATAATAAAATATAATATAAAATAATGTTTTTAATTTTTTACAAATCTGTAAGCTCCTTTAGCTGCCATTCCATGGCTGGACCGATGCAGCTGGGCATTACAGTTAAGCAAGACACCCGCAAAATGATATGAAGGATCTTTTCTGTCCCAAATCTCATCAAGAGCTCTCTTACTGTGTATGATGAGCGCCATTGATCATGTCCTCTCCATTCCCTGTCTGTGCAACTCCATAGGCCTGAGCGGGGGGGGGGGGCCCCCCAAAATTTTAACCCCGCCTTTCTCACCCTTTTCAAAGGAACCTTGAAATTTTTTCCCCCCGGGCCCCCTTAAAAAACTTTACAATTGATACTTAGTTTGTGTGGAAAATTCCCCCTTTAATTGTGGTTTGGGAAAAATTTCCCCCTTTTAAAAAAATTTAATGGTGGGGGTAGGCCCAAAACTCTTAATTTTTTAAATATGGCCCCCTGCCCTCTTTTTTAGATTTGGTCCTCTGGTGCGGGGGGGGGGGGGAAAATGCTCCCCTTTTGGCAATTTCCCTTTGTTTGGGGGGGGGTCCTTTAAAACCATTTTTTCCAAAAGACCCTCCCCCGGGGTGGGAAAAAAAAAGATTGTGAGGGGAGGGAGGGGAAGAGGGGGTGAGCCGGAGCGGTGGGGGGGGGGGGGGGGCCCCGGGGGGGGTTTTTTTTTTTTTGGGGGGTTTTTTTTTTTGGGGGGGGGTTTTTTGGAGTTTTTTGTTTTTTTTTTTATTGGGTTTTTTGGTTTGGGGGGGGGGGGGGAAAAGGGGAAAAGGGGGTAGAAATTTTTTTGGGGGGGGGGGGGATTGGTTGGGGGGGGGGGGGAGAAGGGGGGGGGTTTTTGGTTTGGTTTTTTTTGGGGGGGGTGGTAAAGGGAGGGGAAAGGGGGGGGGGGGGGAAAAAAGGGAAAAGGGAAAAAGGGGGGGGAAAAATTTTTTTTGGGGGGGGGGGGGGGAAAAAGGGGAAAAGGGGCCCCGGGGGAGGGTTTGAAAAGGGGGGAAAATTTTGGAAAAGGGGGGGGGAAAAAAAGGGGGGGGGGGGGGGTTTTTGGGGGGGGGGGTGGGTTTTAGGTTTGGGAAAAGGGGGGGGGGGGGGAAAAAAAAAGAAAAATTGGGGGAAAGGTTGGAAAAGAAAAAAACCGGGGGGGGAAAAAAAGGAAAAAGGGGGGGAGGGTTAAAAAGGATGAAAGGGGGGAGGGGCCCCCCTTTTTAAAAAAAAAATTTTTTTTTTTTCCCGAACCCTTTTCCCCCTATTCCTTTGGGGGGGGGGGGGAAAGGGTTTTTTTTTTTTTGGAAAAAATTTTTTTTTTAAAAAAAAATTTTTTAAAAAAAATTTTATTTTAAAAATTTTAAAGTTTTTTTTGGGGTGGTTTTTTCAAAAATATTTTTAAAAAACTAAAAAGGGTTTTAAAAATTTTAAAAATTTTAAAATTTTATTTTTTTTTTTAAAAAAATTTTTGAGGGGTTTTTTTTTAAAAAAAAAAAGGAAATTTTTTTTTTTAATATTTTTTAGGGGAAAAAAAAAAAAAAAAAAAGGGAAAAAAAATTTTAAAAAAAAAGAAAAGGGGGAAGGGGGAAAAAAACGAAAAAATTTTTTTTTTTTTTAAAAAAAAAAAAAAATCTAAAGGGGATTTAAAAAAAATATATTTTTTTTAAATAAATAGTTTTTTTAGAAATTTTTATTTTTTTTTTAATTTTTTTTTAGTTTTTGTTTTTTGTTTTGGTATTTTTTAAAATAGTTTTATCCCATACACAACACCCCACCCACACACACATTTTTATATATATATATTTATTTTAAAATTTTTATTATAAAATTTTAAAAAATTCCCTTTTTTATATATTAAAAAACATATGAAAAATATTTTTTTTTAAAAATATTTTTTTGGGAAAATATTCTTCAATTTTTTTAAAAATGTAATACCGAAATGATTTTTTGGGGAAAAAAAAAAATTTTTACCTATACATCTTACCCGAAAAATCGTGAGGTTTTATTTTTACGAGGGCTTTTTTTATTAAAGTTTTTTGTAGCATTAAAAGACATTGTTTTTATATGAAAACCCAAAAAAATTTTTTATAATTTTTGAAAAAACAATGTCCACCCAAAATTTTACCAAAAATGTTTTATTTTTTAAAAAAAAAAAAAATATAGATACAAAACTATTTGTATTTGGAAAAAAAGAATTTTAGTAATATTTAAAATCAAATTACTTAAGTAAAACGAAATTCAAATTCAAAAGGCCATACTAATAATAATACAATTAGGCTTGTATACGCATATTATCCTGATTTGTGTAGGTAACAAGCAATGAGAAGTTAGATTCATTTTAATTCAACAATTAATGTTGTAAATTCGTTATTTCATTGGTCCATTGTATGTTGTGCCTTCATTTAAAGTCCGGCAGGACAAAGTAAGATTGGGTTGTTTCACTCTATTCTGTATTAAATTAATAAGCCATTTAACGTGGAAAAAAAAAAGTCCAATAAAGCATTCAATGTTATCCTACCCCCTTTCCACACAGAACAAAATGTTATTCATTGGTCCATGTTATGCTTGTGCCTTCATTTAAAGTCCCAGGACAGAAAAAAGGTTGTATAAATCGAAATGATACTGTATGTTTATTTTTCTCTCCATGATGCTTGAATGTTCTCCGAATAGAGTGGATTAAGAGAAAGATTCTGCAATGTAATGGCCACTATATTGAGCTGCATGAGTCATAACAATATAAATACTTGATTTACAGCCAGGGTTGGTACTAGGAGAATGCGCTCCCCCAGAATGCACTATCCACTCCCTCTTTTTCCTTTCCCTCTTTTTCTATCCTCCTCTCCTCCCCCCTTTCTTTTCTCCACTTTTCTACTTTCTCCATTTTGTGAGTCTGCACCGTGTACTCCCCAACACTGTTTTGCCCTTCTCTAACCCCAGGGTATGGCTGGAGCAGACCAAACATGAGTTGGCACTATCTCTTCTTTCTTCCCCATTGCACTTTAAATGTTGTTGATGCCATCGCCTTGTGACCTCCCATAGGGGATTTTCATGATGTTTTGCATACCCTGTAAAATAATTGCTAAGAGAATTCATGGAAAAAAGTCGCTTATGAGTGATGGTCCATGCAATCGCCAAGGGGTCGGATATGACTGAATGGGATAGATAGATAGATAGATAGATAGATAGATAGATAGATAGATAGATAATTAGTGTTATAAGTGGATGTATGGCCATAAACATACATCATTTGTACATAGTGAACAGATATAAAATACCAATAAAATACCAAATATACATACAAAAGCGTGCAAATCCTAGTGTCATAAGTGACAAACGCATGTGCCCAAACGTGCATTGAAATGATCCAAAAAATTAAACATTCATGTCCATCAAAAAAAATTAAAGCATATTAGGTTCCAAATTCATCATAAATCATTTCAAGAAATGCCTGTAGCAAAAGAATAATAAAGAAGAAATAGCGCAGTGGGCATACATGACTAGGCCCAGAGTGGGGGAAGGAGGAGCAGAAAGGGTTAAGGTTAGCTCCAGGGGGATTTGTTTTGATAGTGGGGGTAGATGATTGGGTAGAGGTTGGTGTAGGTGGGGTTTTTTGCTGCACCTTAGGGTGGGAGGTTCTGTGAGGGGGCGTTAGTTTAGCTGGACAGCAGGAATGTGAGCTTCCCTCCCGCCCCTCCCTGTTTGGGTGAGTTTTGGGTCCCTCCAGGTAGAGGGGGGATTATGTTGGTTCATGGGCGGTTGTTGGTCTTTGGAGGCGGTTCTTATTTGGAAGGTAAACAACAATGGTGTGTGGAGACCCATCGGTGGTATGGGATGCCGGGGACATTCCCAGTTAACCAAGGTTTAACTGGAAGGTGGTGGTGCTGCACTGCGGACGGTATGGTTGTCTCTGAGCTGGTTTGGGAGGCTGGAGGCCTAGTGTATATGGTTGTCTGCAGGTGCATTTCGGATCGTTTGGGGTGCCTTCGAAGACCAACAACAATTCTTTGGGTTTTATGTTATAAGGAATGGTTGGTGTATTGTAACTTGAGTTAATAATGTTGGCCATTTACTCCAGAATTGGTGTCTGTCTTTTGTTAGTATAATTGGTTAAGGGGAAGGGGGTTTGGTGTGGAACGGTAATGGTGGTAATGGGGAAGTGGACAAGCCTATCGCTGGTGCAATAGTCATGCAGTCCACGTGGTGAACTTGCTGTATACTGTGTTTGAAATTCACCATACACTATTAAACCAAACAG